>JAHBMJ010000002.1:39727-77227 GCA_018398765.1 Chromera velia | reverse complement strand
AGATGGAAGAAAAAGCCAGAAAGGCAGCCACAGAAAGAGAAGGGTTCAACAGAGAAGAGGGAAAAAGGGACAACTCGACGCTTTTCTGTTTTCTGTTGAATGAATGTCATGCCGGAGTGGATGAGTTTTTGGGATGGGCGTCATTCAGATGGAGGGTGTTTGAGGAGTGTCCAGGATGGTATGGACACATAGAGGGAGACGCTCTAGCGGCCAGACATGTAGGAATCACCGGAAGGCAGCGGGCGATCGAGAGACTAACAAAAAAATATGAGGAGACAATTGATAACTTAGAGACGACCGAAGGAGCCTTAGGGTGGGGAAGGAGGGAGCCGCAGAAGAAGATTGATAAAGCAAACAAAAAAAGCGAGGAAGCCCAAATCACATGCCGTTTCAGATCGATTTTCAGGCTGGAAAGCCAACGCGGATCCAGAGCCGTGGCTTGAACAACGAACAATCATGCAGCAGCGGCCAGGGCAACAGACTCTGGCGGGCCCCGAGGGTGGGGTCTGATACCTCAGCTTAGGCTGGGGAACGCCCCGCCCTGCTAGCTCTGGCGACAGATAGACATAGCGGGAAAGCCCTAGGGCGGAACATATCAATCAATCAATCAATCAATCAATACACTAGATGATATCATAATATATTATTTCAACTAAATCACATTAATTGAAAACCAAATTTGAAACTCTCTAACTTGCTTTCCCGGGTAACAAAATCTAGAACAAAATGCTTAAAAAATATATAAATACTCACAGATCGAATGTCATGCGAATCATACATTATGGAAGCAGCCCAAAAGTGGATTGATAGGCCACTGTCCAAACTACCCTTTTTTCTAGCTTTTTCTAGCGCTTCCTAAGGGCCCTCCTTCATTTAAACACTTCCGCCGCCATCCCAACACCCCCTTTCCTGAAACAAACCTGCTTCCATCCGTATTTCAGCGTAAAACGCACTCCTTGCAAGGCTTAGCGTGTCAAAGATCAACTCCGCTCCTGCAACTTCTCAGCTGATGACTTATCGAAGTCGAAGTGTGACCCAGGGTGTACGGAACAGGGGCCCAGTGCGCTGTCTCTGACAATTCCCCGGAAATTTACAAACAAATGAGGGTTCAGTATGGCAATTAATTCATGCGTGCAGGGACTCAAACCACGGAGGCCTCTAACCACCCGAGTGCTTAATTCACGACCCCTCTTCCTTGCCCCCCACCTCTGCTGTGCTCTCCTCTCCCTTCCCCGCAGCAGCGGTGTCCTTCGCAGCCTGCAGGAGATCAGACAGCTCCGCTCGGCAGGTCGGACACCCCGCCTTGGCCTGCAGCCAGCGACGCAAACAGGACATGTGGAAGGGAACAACGCATGGGCACGGGAGTCTGGCAGTTCTCTCTCCCAGTGCAAAACTCTCACAACAAATCGGGCAAATGATCTCGTCCACCTTTTCAACCCCCTCTGGAGAAGCAGCAGCTGCTGCTGAGGAGGAAGAGGAGGACGCGGCGGCTGCAGCCGCAGCTCCCGAGCCTTCACTGTCCTCTTCCTTCTTTGCCTCCTGAGGTTCTTCATTCTGCTCCTTCACTCTCCCGGCAGCTTCACGAGCAGCCTCTGCAGACAGCAGCACAGTGTCTGTGTGGCTCCACAGCTCCTCCTTGACAAGGCTCAATTCCTCCTCAGAGGCAGGACGGGTCGCAGGCTCGTTCGCGTTCAGAGACGCGGCAGCGACTGCGTCTCTGATCAGAGTAGACAGGTCTGTGTGGCCCTCGATCCTTCTGGACGCAGGGGCATGCTGCTGTCTGATGATCTCGTCAAATGTTGTGGCAGCTGCACCCTGGGATGCCAGAGCCGGGTCGCGATTATCGAATTTGGCCTCATAGACAAGGTCGGAGATCCCCCTGAGCATGGGGCTCTTAATGTACGAGTCGCAGAGGTTACACCATATCGACAAGTCACCGAAGCTCTTACCGATGTGATGTCCACTGTCCATCGCGTGCACTTGGTGGCACGCATTTTTGTACCTGGAGCAGTGCACAGAGAAGCACTTGAGGCACAGCCAGTTCTCCCCCACCAATCCGCATGACTGGCAGGACGCGTTGATGTTCACGTAGTCCGGCAAGTCCTCATTCACGTGCTCGAGAATATGGGGACAGTCAGTCTTGAACTGGACGGCAAAAAAACCAATCTCGTCATCTGCCATGATTTTTTGGGGGGAGAGTCTCTGCAGTGGTCGGAAGGGAAAATTTCTCTGATTGTCCACTGAATCAAGGAGTAGACAAAACCAAAACGCGTCCGGTGAGGAACTAGGGACAAAAACCGAAACAACAGCCGAAACCCGCGATGATGAAACGAGTGAGCGCGCAAAGAGTGCTGAACCTGCAAGCAGCCCGCTTACAGAAGCGAAGTCTGAAGAGTAGAATGAGAAAGAATACGTCGAAAACGCGATCGAGATGCTACAAAGATGATTGAAAGATCTATGAATACAAAGCCGTCTCCGTCGCGGCATGTCGCGGCCCGCGCCGGGCGGCTTCGTGTAGAGATCGAGACGAAAATCGCGAAATGTGCGTGTTATAGACGGCTTCGAATCATTCGATTGAATTCCGATATAATTCCGATCATTTTCACTGTCTGAAAAGTGTCCGATTGTCGCGCTGGATTCTTGAACCTGTCAGACTACTCACACACGCTGTAATTGCCCCCCCGCTGTGCTGGTCCGGCGCGTATGCAAAGAAGGCAGGGTTCCCTTTTTCTTTGGACCCGGCGTCTCTTTCTTGGAATTCTCTTCCTTTTCCTTTCCCTCTTCCGTGTCAGTGTCGGACTGTCTCCGGCTTTTCCTGGCAGTTTCCGCAGACCTGTAAGCGTTGGTTTCGTGCGCTCATTTTCTGCCCAATCGCACCGGTGTACTTTCTTCACGCCCTTGGGAAGCATGTCGGACTCTCCTCCGGCAAAGAAGCAGAAGGTGGAAGGAGGAGGTGCGAAGCCGTCGGTGATGTCCGAGTGGAATCAGCACGGCGGCACCGTCTACTGGAAAAATTTTGGGGGCTGGAAGATGCCAGAGGGATCTTCAAAGGTGAAAGTGGCCAGTTTTGACTTGGATGGTCAGTCATACATTTGTTTGGAGGGGGGCAAGCTTCTAAAGTGAAGTTCCTTCTGTCTCGCATGTTCCCTCTCTTCCGTTTTCGCTTGCTTCTTTCGAAGAAAAAAAATCGGTAGAAAAAAGACGAAGCAGCCCGAGATGCCATTGGGACCATTCGGACAGCAAACCGAAAAGATGCTTCACTCTTTCGGGAGTACTTGGTCTGCTTTCAAAGAGCGTGATCTGTCTTCAATACTATCCATCAACATGCAGCTATTGTGTTCGTATCTATTACCAGAGGGAAACGTCTCGTGCGCACACAGTCACCGCATGAAAGCTCCCGAAGTGGAAAGCAACCGCAAGCATTTGCAGACAGACGCACCCTATATCGTCTGCTTCTTCGGACGTTTCTTCCCGTCTCTCTACGCACGCCCGTGGCGGAAGTTTCGACCAAGCAGCACACCTACAATGACAAAGAGCACTCATCCTTTCTTGGGCCCTGCCTGCAGGTACCCTGGTGGTGACCAAGTCCGGGGGGGCGTTTGCCAAGGATGCCTCGGACTGGAAGCTTCTGGACCCAAAGAAGGTGAAGGAGTCCCTGCAGCGTCTCCACAGAGACGGCTTCCTGCTCCAAATCGTGACCAACCAGAAGTGAGTGCCTTCGCTTAGCAAGCAGACAGGCGGCCTGAGACGTGGCCAGCGAAGAGGCAGAAGACAGTCGGGCAGTGAATCCCATTGAATTCTCCAGATATTTACCTTCCAAATCCTCTCCCACCCTCATCCGCATTTCACGTTCTTCTGAGTACACTCGTCCTCTCTTTGCCTGCCTGTGCCCTCACGTCCAGACTCGCACATACACATGCACAAATGTGTGTGTAGGGGCGTGACTACCGGAAAGACCTCGATCAATGACGTCATGGGAAGAATTGAGGGGGTCGTGAAGGCTCTCGATGTGCCCATCCAGGTCTGTCTTCCCTTCTCTCTCTCTCTCTGTGTGTGTGTGTGTGTGTGTGTGTGTGTGTGCTCGCGCGCGTGCGTACGTGTGTTCCTCTCTTTCTTTTTGAGTTCCTCCCTCCCTCTGCCTTTCTCCTTTTTTCCTCTGTCTCCCTGGCGA
Source organism: Chromera velia (assembly GCA_018398765.1). NCBI lineage: Eukaryota > Chromeraceae > Chromera > Chromera velia. Next base: position 73,056 of record JAHBMJ010000002.1, on the reverse strand, counting down.
CCAACATTCGCTTCCTATCCACGCATTTTGCTTTTTGCCTGCTCTCAGGTGTTCGCAGCAACGGGAGACGACATGTACCGCAAACCAGCCCCGGGCCTCTTCAACCTGATGAAGACAGTCAACGGAGGGGCATGGTCAGTCACTAAGATTCTTTCTTCACGCGCGATTTGCAGAGAAGATGGTGCGGAGGAAAAATCTAAGGCAAGCAAATAAGAAAGCAGCCTGTCACTAGGTTTTGCTTGTTGCTTGTCGGCATGCAAGGTAGATTGATCACCGATGCGTTGTGTCACTTCACAGCAAGGTGCAGATCCATCAGGAGTCTCTGAGAGTATTTTCCGTGGTATTCTCGGCTCCTCACAGTTCTTGTGTTTGGCCGTCCCATTCAAGGCTCAATGAATGTTCGACTTGTGCTTTTGTTGGTTGGCATTTTTCCGTATGTCATGACTTTCTGTACCTTCCTGCCTGCCTGCCTGTCTGCCTCCCTGACTTGCGGACTGACTGCCTTCAGGGACTTGGACAAGCAGACCTCCTTCTACTGCGGCGATGCTGCTGGTCGCCCCGCGGGGGGTTCTCGCAAGAAAGACCACTCCGACTCGGATCTGAAGTTCGCACTCAACTGGGGCGTCGGGTTCAAGTTAGTCGGGGGCGGGGACGGGGGGGGGCCTTCTGGAACAATGAGGAACTTGTGGTGATGTGCCGGGGTCCTGATTACAGTGTTGTTTCTTTTGGTCTGGGCCTTAGCAAAGGAAAAAGGACGAGTGTTTATCCGATTGACTGAGTCAGTGTCTGCTTCCCTAGCTCAATCTTTTCTTATCACTCATTACGCTTCCGTGTTGTGCATGAAAGAAAACAAAAACAAAACCGACGTGCAGGACCCCCGAGGAGGCTCTTCTTGGAGCAAACAAGGCCACCAACGTTCCCTCGACATTCACGTTTGACCCCAGACAGATGGGCAAAGGGAACCAGGTACAGGCAGGGAAGGAGAACAAGCAGGCGGCTGAGATCGGACCATCTGACAAGCAGGAACTCATTCTGGTGGTCAGTCTCTCTCCCTCTTTCTCATTGTGCTGACTGCTTGTAGGTACATGCAGGTGTGATCCTTACCTGTCTCTCCCTTCCACACAGACATGAAAACAAGCCAATCGATTGATGCACCGATTTTCTTGCCTGACTGACTACCTGACTGCCCGCCTCTTTCTCGTAATTCAACTGTCCAAGTCGTCTTTCTAAGAATTTTCCTGGCTCCTTTAACATTTTGTCTTCACTTTCGTTGACGGCAGGAACGTGAATGACCAAGTGGCTTTGCTGCCGTGCGCGTGACTGGGCTGCTGTCGATTTTTTTTTGTATTGCCTTTGTGGTGCGGAGTTTTCTGCTTTGGTCTAGCCAGACGTATCAGTCTGTATAGTCTCTTCGTCCACAGATAATAGTGAGCATCCGAAGAGAATTCGTCCTGCATCTTCTCTCTTTCTGTCCTTCTGCGCGTCCATCCGTCCGTACAGGTAGGCCCGCCTGGGTCTGGCAAGAGCTTCTTTGCAACGCGCACCTTCTCTTCCTACGCTCGGGTGAACCAAGACACGCTGAAGACCAAAGAGAAGTGCCTGAAGACTGCGAAGGAGGCTCTGGAGAAGGGAAAGTCAGTCCCCCTTTTCTTTTCCTGTCAAGAAGGAGACTTGAATGACTTCACGGCCATTTGAGCGAGCCTCTTTGGGTGACTGTCTCCTTTTTCTCATTCTTTTTGTTATGGCTCGTTTTCTGCACTTCGCTTCTCATTTAAAAATTCTCATTCCATCTCCCCCCCTTGCAACAATGTAAAGCTAGGAAACACTCAAGCGTACGGAAACAGATTTCGAGAAGCCCCAAGCACTCGTCTGTTTTCACCTTTCACATTTCTGCCCGTCTTCCTTCCTTTCTTCCTTCGTTCCTTCCTTCCTTCCTTCTTTCCTTCCTTCTTTCCTTCCTTCCTTCCTTTCTTCCTTTCTTCCTTTCTTCCTTTCTTCCTTTCATCCTTTCTTCCTTTCTTCCTTTCTTCCTTTCTTCCTTTCTTCCTTTCTTCCTTTCTTCCTTCCTTCCTTCCTTCCATCCTTCCTTCCTTCCTTCCTTCCTTCCTTCCTTCCCTTCCTTCCTTCCTTCCAGGTCTGTGGTGGTGGACAACCAGAACAAGGACAAGGGCACGAGGGCGGGCTATCTTTCCCTCTGCAAGGAGAAGGGCGTCCCTGCGAGGGCGCTGGTGCTGGAAGTCCCCAAGGAGTTTTGCTTCCACACAAACGCATACAGGTACAAAGGGAGGGAGGGGGACGTGGAAAGGAGGAGGAGGAGAATGGCAATCCGAAGGGCAGATCAGGAGAAGGAAGGACAGCTGAGGAACGAAAACGGAGACACACATACGTACAAAAACACGCAGAAAGGCGAGAGAGAGAGAGAGAGAGAGAGAGAGAGAGAGAAGGATCATATTTGTTTGTTTGCGAAATGACACTTATGAACTATCCTTCCCTCGGCAGGCTCCGGTCTGTGGCAACGGGAGTCTTGAAGCTGTGCTTTTTTTTTTCTCCCTCTTTTTCTTGATTCCTCGTTTTCAGATGCATGCAAATCTCGGCTTTAGTTGAGATACACTCCACTGACCCTGCCCTAATGTCGCCTGTGAATCAGATGCCCAAAGAAAGACAATGTAAGCCATTCACGCCAAAGCATATCGACTAATAGGCACTTTCTCGAAAGTTGTCTCGCATCTCCTCTCCCCTCCTCTTCTCTTCTCTCTCCCCTTTGCTTGGTCTCTGACGCACGCACGCCTGCAGGTCCTTCTCCAAGTCCAGCCAGGAGTCCAGGGCACACAAAGTGCCTCCCATGGTCGGTCAGGCAATAATTAGACAGATCCGAGAGCAAAGCCGTTTGACGTCGTTCCCGGATGGTGTTGGCCGTGTGTGTGTGTGTGTGTGTGTGTGTGTGTGTGTGCGCGCGCGCGCGTTGGTTCGTGTGCGGATGCTCGTGTGTGTGTGTGTGTGTGTGTGGATACATGGACTGACGGTGGGGTCCTCGAGAGAAGCCAGAAGAGGGATACCGTGTCGAGAGACGACGGCATAAGTTCAGCCTGACCAAATACATTCCCTTGTCTACTGTCGGTTGTGAGGTTGGATACTCCTCATGTTTCAAGTCCTGCCCGGCCGTCTCTTTTTTCTTTTCCCAGTCCCCTGTACCCCCGGTCTTGTCTTGCATCTGCATGAGAGCATGCATGTGTGTGTTGTGTGTGTGTGTGTGTGTGTGCACTTGCCTGCAGGTGATCCACTCTTTCTTCAAGAACGTGGAACGGCCCACCAAAGAGGAGGGGTTCGAGGACGTTCTGCAGTGGAGCCTGAAGGACATCTCGTTGGGCCCCTTTGCCTCTGCTGAGGACGAGACGCTATTCAAGTCCTTCCTCACCTGATTCAATTAAGTCACAACGGAAAACAAGGAGACACAGGAGGGATGTGGAGGGAAAGGGAAAGGAGGGTGAAGTCTTCAAACAGTTCTCTCCGTATGCATATTGGGAGGGGTACACGTCTGGGCGGGCGAGAGGCAAAGTGGGTGGGAGAGGGAAGGAATGCGCGTGCACGCTCGCACGCTCACCCGTTGATCATTTCCGTTGCACACACGAAGTCATGTCATTGAATGTACCCCAAGTAGTCTCGATCAGTATCGCGCTGCATGACCGGCAGAATGCAAACATGCAAGGGTGCCGTACAATCGACAACTAGAGAAGCGGAGGCACAGACTGACAGAGAGACTAACCAGCAATCTCAGGTAAAAGAGAAATCGTTTGAGAGGGGATATCCCTTGCAAAGAGCCCGCCCTCTTGCGACTGCACAAACCTGCACAATCGAAGACGAAGGACAACGCTTGTCGCTCTTATAATAATGCACAATCGCATACGTACTCTCGATCGTCATTCAATGTTGTGACAATCGAATGAACCCTGACGATCATGTATATGATGCTGATGACGATGACAATAGGCGCATACTGCTGCGTATGCGTTCGTTATTCTTCTTCTACACTGGCAAAAAAATTATATTTTTGAAAAATGATTGAAAAATGGATGTGAATTTAGTTGTGATTGATTGATTGATTGATATAGGGCACACGGTTCCGTGTATAAATGATTTTGTTCATTTTTTGGAAAAATGTGAGTATGCAAAGAGAAATGTCTTAGGGATTATATCACTTTTTTAAAAGATAAAAATCACTAGATAGAAGACGTTTGTTCTACTTAGTATGTTCTACTTTATTCTATGATTTCTATTAATCTGATATGTTATATATATTAAATGTAAAAGAATGATAAATTAATTTATGAAACTTTAAGTTAATTTTGAGCTAGAGAGGTCTTCCAGTGGTTTTCCGCCGCGTCCACATATATGCGTGAGCCAGGTGTCTGGCCGGGGCATGCATCATGATATTTGCCAGAACCACTAAGCTTGCCACTAAGAAGAAGGTGTGGACGAGACTGGGTAAGGAAGACAGGAGGGCAACACAAAGAAAAACAAAAGACAGCATGATGCCCCAGCAGGTAGCAGAAGGTTTCAAACAAACGTACGAGCTGCCTGAGGAAGAGAAAGAAGAGAGAAAGAGGGAATGAGAAGGAAAAACGACAGTGAGTAGAGTGATTCAGGAGAAAGGATGGCACTGCATGATATTAGGGGGGAGTGCTTTGTTCGGTCTCAGACTTATGCATGGTCCTCTCTCTGTGCGTCTGTGAGGGCAGTTGCGGGATGTTGCGGGAGATGGTGTAGTTCTACTTTATAGTACTTGTGCCAGTCTTGTGCATGCCCGCCTAGCATGCCCGCCTAGCATGCCCGCAAAGCGAAGGCCATGCAGGAACCGCGAGAATTTATATATAGGGGCCACGGCATGCCCCGCGCCCCTCGTCCGTCCGTCTGCATGTCCTATCAGAAGCGGAGAAATTGAAGTGCATGCATGCATGCATGCGTCCCTGTTAATTGAATGACTATATAATAATCGAAGTGTCAGATCACTGCAGCTGGAGCCGTTATTCGGGTGTACGTGGCTTCGTCCTGCCCTTTAGTAAGGGCAAGACACAAAGGCAAGCAAGCTGCAAGACTGACTACACGAAATATCAAAATACAAAAGGGCTGCAGCCGTCGCACTGATTTTTCTCTGACCTTATCGGCAAAGATGTTAAACGAATACAGACGCGCAAAGGACCAGGAGAGGCTGGTCTCGGGACTGAAGAAGTTTGAGGAGGAGGAGAAAGGGACACGGCAGTCGTTCAAATGGCTTGTTGGGTCATTTCTCCATGCGAAAGTTTCGCTTTCCCTTTTCATAGGGATCCTTTTTCTCTATGACCCCAACTCCATCGTCGACCTCCGATATCTAGGTCAGTCAGTTTGTCCGTCGTGTCTGCATATGCATACATGGAACGCCTCCTCGGGCAGGCAGGATGTTGACCTGTGTTCATACCAAGGTCATTCGTCTGTGTGCAGTGCTTCCCCTTCTGCTTGGAGCAGTATGCATGGTCCTTGCCGTTGGGGTGGCGATAGGTCTGGCTCTGTACTTCGCTGTGCGCACAGAAATGATGAGGTCAGCACGTCCGTGGATGGAAGGGCCAGTTATGCTGCTCCGGCACTGAAATGACATCTTTGCCTTATCTCAGACCAGACTCTCAGCCTCGCACTTCTCTCTTTCGCCTTTTCTGCCTCCTGGGATGAAAAATGAAGGGCATGCAGCCATTTAATCCGTCCTGTCTCGTCGCCTGCCTGACTGACTGCATGTTTCTTCTACGTGCTTGTGTGCCGATCGAGGTGCAGTGTGGCTTCTTACCTGATCCTTTGTGCTTTGAATGCTGTGTGGGAGCAACTTTGTTCTGTACGTAGACACGTAGAAGCAATGCCTTTACTCTTATCGCAGGCTCTGTGGTTTAACGCATGCATGCGACTCCGCCTGTCTTGAGCCCGGGGGTTTCAAGCCTTCTATGCTCAATCATTTTGTTGCTCTCTCATTTACCTCGTTTGTCTTGAAAAGTCTCTTCTTGCCTTCCCCTCGTTTTGTCAACCCCCCCCCCTCTCTCTTTCTCTACCCCTCTCTTCTGTTCCCTGCCCACCCCTGCCTGCAGCATGTGGAGAGCAGCCATCGGACTGATAGACAAGCTGGTGGTGTCCCTTTGTCTCCTGGTGACCTCCTCCATGCTCTACAATCAGGTGAATGGGTGGTGGTGGGAGACTCCGGACAAACAGAAAGAGAGAGAAAGAGGAGATGGAGGGTCCCAAACGTTCGTCGACGTGTCCGCCTTCCCCTGCTGTTCTTTTTTTCCTTCTGCTGATCTATTTCCCACTCGCCTCGTTGATCGATCGGCTCCCCCCCTTCCCCCCTCTCTTGCGGAGGCGTGCACGTGTGAATTTAAAAAAATCTGTATGCATGTGTGAGTGTGTGTTTGAACATCTGATTTTGTGAGACCGACTCTCCATCACCTTGTAAGTTTTGTTTCTGTTACACAGAATGCACTTCATATGAATTTTTCTGTCTTCTATATAGCTTTGCCGATTGTCCGATTCACACAGTAAGTATCCATTTTCCCATTCTGCAGGTGGCAGTGCGGTCAACGGAGACGACCACAGAGAGCATGATCCCCTTTCTCGTTGGTCTCCTGCTGGTCATGGCCAGGGTCAGTTGGTTGGTAGCCTGCTCGGGCTCTGCATGGTGCTTGGGTGGGGAGTGGGATGTAGAATGAGAATTAGGTATGCTCCTTTCTTCTCCTCTACCTTCGGTGACCCGTCAGCTTCATGTCAGTTTCAGCAGAACAGCTAAATCAAATTGAATCTGTAGATATGCCAAGTCGTACAGGCAGAAAGAATGTAATCTTTGTGTGTCAATCTAGTGACTGCCGTGGCATTCTGGGTCAGTCCACCACTTTTATTCCGTTGTTTGTTTCTATCAACCTCGTTGTCCATCTTTGCTAACTTTCTCTGTCCCTGTCTCTGTCTCTCTCTCCCTCTGTCTCTCTCTCTCTCTCTCTCTCTCTCTCTCTCTGTCTCTGTCTCTGTCTCTGTCACTTTCTCTGTCTCTGTCTCTGTCTCTGTCACTTTCTCTGTCTCTGTCTCTGTCTCTTTCTCTGTCTCTGTCTCTGTCTCTGTCACTTTCTCTGTCTCTGTCTCTGTCTCTTTCTCTGTCTCTGTCTCTGTCTCTGTCTGTGTCTCTGTCTCTGTCTCTGTCTCTGTCTGTGTCTCTGTCTCTGTCTCTGTCTGTGTCTCTGTCTGTGTCTCTGTCTCTGTCTCTGTCTCTGTCACTTTCTCTGTCCCTCAGTTGTCGAGGGACGTTGGGGGTCCGGTGGATGCGATTCTTGCAGCCTCGCCGTTCTGTCTGGGGCTGGGAGTTGCCCTCTCTGCTCTTCTGCTGGACAACTTCGTGAGAGAACAGGCTCTGCCTTGGCACTGGGCGCTCTTTCCTGTGCAGGTCCGTTGGAGATCTCTTTCTGGGGTGGTGGGTCTTTTTTCCGGTGGGGTTTTGGGAGAGAAAAGGAAACGGGATCTTTTGCCATTAGGAGAGTGTTCTTCATCTTGCTGCTCTTTCTTTCTGTGTGCAGGTGTTCTTTGCCTGTGTGGCGGTGTTCTATTTCAACGAGGGTCTTCAACTTTGTGTGAAATTTGTTCGAGGCGAAACGGAACTGCGACAGCAGGAGAGAGAACGAGACCGAGAGCGGGGGGGGGAGAGAAGAGCGAGTGGTGAGACAACACAGAGGGATGGAAAGAGCCGACAGAGAAACGTCCGAAGCTTCGGTCTTCGGCTGACAATGTACGTATCTGCTTTTGTCGGATGTATTCTTTTGATGGAGTCAGTCAGGGCCCTCTCTGACCTGCTCTCCCGAGACGCCTTTGGGGACATCTACATGAGAGGTCCTGCCAGTGAGCAGCAGGCCCGTCTCCGTGCAGCTTTTGAGGAACAGGCACGACTGGAGGATGAGGAAGCCGCAGATTGGGAGAATGAGGAAGGGGATGAGGGATCGATTTTTCTGTCTTTACAACAGGAGCAGCGGGAACGGAGACGGCTGATCAGCGAGGAAGGAAGGGGAAGAGAAAGAGGAAAAATGGACATCCAACGAAGACGACAGAGGGAGAAGGAGAAAGGAGCCCAGGCAGTACTTCAAGCAGGTCTTCGGGAATCAATCCGAAGATCAAGACCCACAAAACTCACCGAATACACCCAAAGCCCCACCTCCTCACCTCAAGACATAATCTTCCCCGGAGACCAGCAGCTGGAGGTGGAGGTGGATTCCGAAGCGCGCACTGCAGTCTCTCTGGTTGAGATGATCTTGGGAGTCGATTCGTCTTCTTCTTCACAGCAGAGACAGAAGGCGACACCCATGAGTGCCTCCATGTCTCCCCATGTGGAGGTTTACCTGCCAGGCGAACAGCCCCCCCTGTCTCCCCAATCTGTGGAGGCGCAGTCAGAAGGGGGGGACGCCCTTGACCCTGCAGACGATTTCGGGGATATCCATGGAAGCAGAAAGGTGCACCCTGTGAGGGGGGCCGATGTTTCGGAGTTTCGTTTCTTCTGCGTCCTCGTTTTCGCAGGACACCTCCTCTTCTTCCTCGCAGGAGCTGAGGCCATCGGGACCTGGGTGGAAGGTCGGCAGAAGTTTTTTTTCTTCTTGCAATTCTGTATGGAAGTGAACGTGGGTAAAAGGTCGGCAGAAGAAAATTCGATCAGCGTGCAAGAATGAGAAAGAGCAGAAAGTTTGGGGGTTTGGGCAAACCCGTATCCGTACACATAGGCGGGTGGGCATTTGAGCATTTGCACATAGACGAGAGCGGACAGAGACGTGGGAGTCGTTCGAATCTAACATGCTCAACCGATTCTTTGTCTTCAAGTGTCAAAGATGTTTTCCATTTCCAATGCATTTATTTCCATCTACTCGTTTCAGAATCACGAGCTTGGTCTCTCAATCGGAACAAAAGGGCTCCCTCCTGCTTTGCCATTCCATGTGCTTGCTGTGCAGAAGCCGTGTATGCATTTCTGTACGAGACTCTCCGGAAGGAAAAAGACAAGGGAGGCGCCGGGTTTTCCTCCCAGGGCGGCAGGGAGGAAGAAGGTGACGGTGGGGAGGAGGCAGAGGAGGAAGAGGCGGGAGGGGAGGCAACTGAGGAGCAGCAGACTGAGCGCGGGAGTGCTCGGAGACGGTCCCTGTCTTCGAGGGGACTGGGCATGAGGAGAGAGGAGGAGTGGGGTCTGGAGGAGGGCAGGACTAGCGGGGGGGGGTCCGGAGACGGGAGGGGAATATTTGAAGGAGCACTCTCTGGGGAGTCGAGCAGTGATACACCGGGGGTGAGTTGGCATTTCTTTTTTCTTTGGTTTGCTGCATGTGGCCTAGCTGCCTTTCTTTGTCCTGGTCTTCTGGGTGGGTGCAAGTGAGATTGTGGACTTCAGGACTGTAAGAGTTCGCCTAGCTTGTGGGGAAAGAATCCCCCCCTCTGCGTCTCTTTTCGCTGCCCGCCGATTTTTCTGTCAATTCCACATTGTGAATCTATCTTTGAAAGGAGACAAATGGCCTCTCTGGCTGCATGTTTTTTTTTATCTATCCACTTTCCGATCTGGATCTGTCGGTGCTTGTGTTGAAGGAGAGCGGAAGGCTTCCTCGGTGGGTTCTCATCTCAAGTCCTTCGTGTGTGCAAAAAATGATTGGATGGATGCATCCTTCCTTCCTTTCTTGATCGGTTCCTTGTACGCGCAGAGAGTGAAGGCCTCGCAAGGGGAGGTACCAGAGCACAGACAGAGCAACCAAGGATCAAATAGAAGCCGTGCACTGGTCAGTCAGTCACTCGATCGGCTCATTGGTGGGCAGGCGATGTAAGGGACTCATAAACAGAAGAAAAAATGATGCTTCTCTTTATCCGTCCATCCCTCCCCCTCTCTCTCCCTCTCTCTTTCCTTGCTCATTTCATGACTTCCTGTCTGTTGCCCTCCTCCGTCTCTTCAGTGTGAGTCATTCCATTACTCTTCTATTCACACTTGATCGATCCCTTGATTGGTCTTTCCTTCCTTCCTGCAGGACTCCAACGACAGGGGCTTCACAGAGGCGAGCCCTCCTTTGGGGGCAGAGGCCGCCGGGACTCTTCACGAGGGGAGGCGGGTGCCTGCCATGGGTTCCCATTCGTTTTCGGATCTCTCTTTCCCCCCCTCTGCGGGGAGAAGAACGAGCGGGGCGGCGCCAGAGGGAGGGGAGAACGGAGAGGCGGGGCGGGAAGCGGAGAAGATTCACATTGACCAGTTCGAGTGATCAGTCGATCAATCATCAATCCGTCAATGAAGTGCTTAGATGGCACATCCACTAACAGCATGAAGTCATCAAAACGTGGGGTCTTTTGTCCCTCTGACGGTTTTTCAATCGTCTGTCGCGTTCGGCAGTTCTTTGTTGCTTAGACACAGGATCATGACAAGATCCGAACATTCAATCAGATGGAACAGAAAGACACCAGACTTCCCTTGAATGTGTTTTGTTGCGTTTTGCTGAGAATAATCTGAATAAAACATTGTTGCGACCACTTTCTACCGCCGAGCACATAGTGTTATCTAGGGTGTTATGCATATGAACAGTATATTAGACTGAGTATAAAACACATACACATTCATACACATGCATATACTTACAGTAATCTAAAGTAACTTGAAGTAGTTTTCATTTACGTTTTACATATTTCTTGTTATTTCCTGAATGAAAAAAATCATAGAAGAAATCTTTTATATACAGTACGGTTAGGAGTAATGAAAGTAGGATGGTTACTAGGCGGCCGCTAGGCTGCCCGGTTACCAATTTTGTGGTCACGATAGTACTGTTCCAATGGTAGTGGTAGTAGCTAAAAACAGGCAGATTTGGCCATATTTTGAGTGAAAATTAATCTAGAAAACCATTTTTTGACTAGTAAAAATCCCATTTTTGACATTTATCAAAAGTTTATTCTAATAAAATTCAATATTCATCATTTTATGACTGAACTCTAACTAATATATCACTATGTATATAGTATACAATTTATTTGAGTATGATTATTTTAGGGCTTTAAACTGCTAATATCTGCTAATGAGTTAAGTAGTCATACTTTAAAATAGGTCTAGCAACTGTTTTTACTAGAGTTTTTCCTTGAACTACCATGGTAGTGGTATATGCTTTCAAGTCCGCCGGTTACCATCTCATGGTTACTAAACTGATGGTAACTCGCTACTAGCTAAAAGAGGCCGGTAGTAACTCCTAACCGTACTGTGATTGATTGATTGATTGATTAATGCCAAACCCTAGGTGGAGTTAGAACTCCCGGGCGGCGTATACATGCATAGGTCTGTTCAATTATGCCAGCTGCAAGCTAAGTGGACGACAGTTATTCGAACTTAATCTAATCAATCATTTACTACAATATGATGAGAAATCATAAAGAGGAGAGAGGGTTGAGAACGCAAGAGCGATGTGATAAACTTGCGAACCCCCAGATCAGAAAAGGAGGCGGATGCAAAGGGTGAGTCACAACAAGTGAAGCGGTCTGAATGAATTAATGCCAACCACTACAAAAAGCCTTATTCGGCAGTCCATCGGGGGCAGACAGAGAGCCAATGTAATCTTTTATATAATTATCACTCTATTAATTAAATATGTCTAGAAATATTTAGAAAAACATATATATACATTAAATTTAGAAAAACAATAAAATGAATTTTCATTTGAATTATAGCCTTGCTTTCAGCTACTAGTTCAGCTCTAAGTTTTGAATAATTTGACACTGAGAAACTAGCACAGAACTTAACTTGAAATAAAAAGAAGTTGACATAAATATCACTTAGATTGAAACTTTAAACATTTTTCAACTTTCACTTTGTATTACCTTATATGATTTTTTATATGAATTACAAAATATAGATATGCAATGTAATCATATAACTTAAAAATTGAATCTGATTGACCTTTAATATGTAAATCCTTAATTTAGCAAACGCACAGCAGCCTCGGCACTGAGTCGGCAGCCTGAGCAAAGCGTTTTATCCTGAGTCTAGCGTTTGACAACCGTTTAATTATCAAACTAGTTGTCAAAGGCTCAAAGCGCTTGTTTCCAGCCTTTATCTGGGATCACGGTGATTATTATACGTACCGCCAACAAAAGTTACGTTATGTTTATATATATAAGCTTTGATTGCCATATAGAGAGCAGATTTCTAAGCATATTCAAATCATTCATTCAATCTTTGTTTCTTCCGCCATCGTCTTCTCTCAAAATTCCGTCTTCCGCCATTTGCATGAGAACCGGATTCCGTCCCCACACTTCTTCTTTTTCAATTTGAGAACTGAACCCAAGCCCTTCACCTTTCCCCATTGCACCGCTGCCAACTTTCCTAATGACCACCTGAGCATCAACAGCCGAGGCCTCTATGGCAAGGCTGTCGATCCCCCTCTCGATCTCCGAGAACCCCCCCGACCAGTCAGCATTCTCCAAGACCTTCAGACCCCACGACTGCCCCCACGAATTCTGTGTGTACCAGACTGGAACTCCATTCTTCTCCCCCCACCCGACCAACAACTGAGAGTGGTCCACTTTTTGGAACAGAAAAGGGTCAAGCAACCCTCCTGAAGGCTGGACCATCGTCTGGAAGGCTGCCGGAATATCCGGAGCCCCCAGTCTCGTCTCCCCTCCCGTGAAGGACGAATGAGGTTCGATGGACACCAATAGCGGTCCTTCGTTATACAGCCGTTCCTTGATCTGCTCCTCAGCAGAATTGCCCATCAAACCAAACTGTCCCTGCAGATACCCGAAGGAAGTCACCCAGAGACGGTATCTGCACAAAGAATCCGTCTCTCCTCCTTTGTCCTTTTCCTTTTCTAAGGCTGATTTCAACGCGTCTCTCGCTCGAGAGATCCCTTCGGACAACTCCGGATGAATCTCCTCGTCGATCTGACCCCCCAGAGCTCCACAGACAGACCGCATGGACGTCAAAGTCTCCGTGTCCGAAGCGTCGACCTCAAGGTTCCCGAACCCCAACCGCTCTCTCACCGCATTTTCACAAGACCGAAACGCCACACCCCTGTCGTGAATGGCCTTTGCGTGCAGGAACGGATACCCCCCACCGCACCCCTGGTTTAACACGTTACACCACCCTCCCTGCATGATACAGACAAAAAGAAAAATCGATAAGTACGCAGGGAAAGAAAACGGCCGGCATCAACTGGTAGGAGTCGTTCTTGCGCTGAGAAAGGGCAAACAAGAGAGGAAAAATGGCATCTTGTGAGAGACCTTCCGATTAAAACCTCTATTGGCTAATTACCTGCCTATCTGTCTGCCTGTCTATCCATCATTGTCCCTCCTATTCTGGCTGCATGCAGTACTGACTTGGAATACCGACAGTCGTGCCCTTGGTTTGACGACTGCCTCGAGGTCCTCCATGGAGAACTCCGAGGGATTCTCTATCATGTGCATGTACCCTCTCGTTGAGTACATGCCTGCATGCAGGGAAAAGTTCAGTTCAGAGCACCGAGAGTGAAGGCAAATTTTTGTGTGAAGGGTGTATATGGCGTCCTGAGAAAAACTCGAGTAAAACTTTGGGGATGGGAGCCTTCCCTTCCGTGGTTTCATATTAATAGAGTGGAAGACAAATTGGACCAGCACAAACACACTCTCTACATATAGATGCACATATCGAAGCACCAAGAAAGAGCAGATTTGATGTGCAGGTCCGTATTTGATCGCAGCAGAAATACGAGGAATGTAGAAAAGTCGCAAAGAGATGACGCAAAAGCAGACAGACAAAGCCGGCAGCTTGCGGCATTGCATCTCCGGAGACGAAAGGACAGGACAGACGGTCTGTTGGGTGGTGTGTAGAGTTCTCGATCGGTCGGTAGAGTTGACGGACGCTGACACAAGCACACACACGCAAACAAATGAACACACAGAAACAGATGGAGACACACACACACACACACACACACACACAGAGTGTGTGTGTGTGTGAGAGAGAGAAATACCCGCGAACGACGGTAGAAAGGTGAAAAAGAGACAAAGGAGCGGCAGGTCAGAGAGACTGACCGGACACCGCGTTCGCATAACAAGAGCCGCAAGCGCCCTGGCTGACGGATCTGCACAAATTGTGCATGCATTTACTTTCATACAGAATTTGTTTTGAGGGAGCGTTGTATGAAAGTAAAAGAATTCTGTATGAAAGTAAACGGCTGACGGATCTGCACAAAGGAAAGGACGGCACAACTGGAATGAGAAAGGATCAAGTCAGTGATGGAGCGAATGGGTGGATGGATAAATCAATTTGAAACTCCTGCACACACACTGCAGCCTCAGAACATTTTCTGTGAAAGATCCGACTCTGCTTCATTATTGTCTTTTGAACTGTATTTATCAACCGACCTAGCGACGTGCATTTACTTTCATACAGAATTCTTTTTCAGGGATTCTGTATTCTTTCGGGGAAAAGGAATTCTGTATGAAAGTAAACGCATGAACTGTATTTATCAACCGACCTAGGGACGATTCCCATTTCATCAATGACCGCCAGCCGGCTCTCGAGTTCCTCTTCAGTGAGACCGCTCACAGCGCGTCTTTCCGGGGCAAGAAAGAGTTCTCGCATTCGCTGCTTGGCCTCTTCATTATTGAACCAGCGGAACTGACGGCGACCTTGCCAGGCCCCGCTGTCCTTTGCGCCTTCTCCTCGTGATTCTGCCCCCCCCTTTTGATACAGATTGCGGAAATGGGTCTTTTCCCCCTCAGACAGGGCCCTTGCGTGAAAGGATTCCCAACAGGAGCCCTCTTTGCTTTTCTCTTCGCACTCTGCGGGGACGAGTAAGAGAGGGGCGACGATTGCCATTCGGCCATGGGACCGAAATTTCTTCAGGTCTCGGAGAAAACGGAAAAAAGCACGGAGCACATTGGGGGTGCTCAGACGGTGCAGCATCTGGGTTTCGCTCGAGCGTAATGAGCGGAGGGGTTTTCGTACTGCGAAACTGTCATGCAGCACTGCAGAGGCACTCGAGGGTCGGCGCAGGGAACTGGTGACTGAAGAACTTTTCCGTCTGTTGTTGTGTTGATGAGTCTTCTTGACATCTCCTTCTCTTTCTTTTCTTTCAAGGAATGAAACGGGGGTGATTACCCCTGTTGTCATACTCGTTGTGAAATTGTTAGTGACGGTGTGTGTGTGAACAATCTTGACTGTGTGAGTGTTGCTTTGCGGTGTGATGAGGCCCATATTTGCTGCGACGGCTTTAGCAAGAGCCTCGATGGTCATCTCGTTTTTCGTTTCTTTGCGAGGCAGTGACACTCCCCCCACATCTTCAGGGTCAGCTTTGAGAGACAAATGGGGAAGGAGGTCGGAACTGAAGAACTGCCAATGTTTCAACAAGGCAGCTTCCACATAGTCCTGCTGTATGCGATAGGCAAGGTCAAGATTGGCAAACGAGACCACATTATGTGACATTGAGCTTGCGCCCTTGGTGTCACTTCTCTCCCCCCACCAACAGAACTTCCCTCCCGGGAGTCCTGGGGCAGGCTCCAGATCTGCGAGGCCCACCATTGAGGCAAAGCAGAAACTCGATCCGGACGCATCACCAAAGCTAGGAGAGGGCTCCTGGAACGGTATTGAGGCTGCGGATGGTGGTGAAGACGTGTCTGTGCTGCCCTCCGATCCTGTGAGGTATTTGAAGAAGGCAACGAAGGACGCCTGCCTCAAATCACTTTGAGCATTCGAATCGCTGTAGGCCGCAACCTGAACGTGCAGGGCCATGTCGTATACCATGGTCCAGGACACGTCGTGGTATGCGAATGCGCTTCCTCCTGTCTGCTGGTTAGAGGAGATGGAGAGGCCGGGAACGACTGTGACGTCGGACCCGTCAGAGGAAGGGAGGACCTCCCCTCCTGCTGCGTCCATTTTGATTTTGAAGGAAAATTCTTCCTTGAATGGCGATGTGGAAGGGAGAGGGGGTCTTTGCGTTGGTCTATTTGGATGGTTTTCTGAGTCCGGAACCTCAAACCCGCAGTAGCTGTCCTTCTTCCCTTCAGTGATCCATTTGCCGACATGAAAAGTCCACTCGCCCTGAACGTGCCCGTGCAAACAATGAACCGGAAGGTCCCCATTGACAAACGAAACACCGAAAAGCCAGCAGAGGACAGTCCGAAACGTGGCAGAAGGCGCCATGGTGCTGGTCCTTCCTGGCTACAAATTGCTCTCAATGAAGCCAGCCAGGGTCCAGGCTGTCAGACTGACTTTGTCATTCAGTCTATATGCGACTTCGCTTCCCTGACTTTAGTAGCCTGGGCTCCTTACCGTTGCATCCTGCTTCCTTGGTTTCGTGACACCTGTGTGCAGTCCCTCTTGATCAGTAATCAGCTCGGACCTCAACGTTATATCAAGCCCTTTTCTGCAATTCTAAAACGATCGAAAGCATGCATGCATGCATGCATGCAAGCATTTTTTTTTTATTAACTGCATGCAGCCTGTATCTTACTATACTATACTCGCGTCTGGATCTGACTGCGTGGGCACCACCTGTGCAGAAATTTGCATTTTGGGTCCAAATCTTACTGTCGCCTCGGGGGGCAGCTCAGCTCTGCTGAGATCAGCCGAGAGGCCCTAAGATCTGTGAGGGGCGTGCCTGGGGCTGAGACGTCGGGCTGTACATGTGGCGGCGCGAGAGGTGCTGCCGGGGCGTGAGTGCGCATAGTACAGGTACCGGGACCGGTTCGGAGACGGCTTGCCGCCGGGCTACGAGCACGTGCGATCAAATCGATTTTAGTGAAGGCTGCTATGGGACGAGGCCAAATAAATGTAGTTAATGGTTTGAACAGCCTGGTGCATGAAGTGATCAACAGACTGTTTGACTAGCTAGATTGAACACTGACGCTTCTAGGTCAGACGTGACTTCAGATCAGCAAATAGCATTGTACTGTTCATCTTACAGTTGGCAGTAGAGCCTCTTTCCAGCCTCAGATAAGGGTGGAGAGAAAAGTTTCCAAGTGTCGCTTCAGACTGAGAATTGCTCTTCCTTCCTTCGACTCGATATGCTGAATCAGATGGAAGGTGCGCAGAATGTTGGGGCTCCGGGCATTCCAGAAGTGTTTGGAGCCCTTGAAACATTGTCCAATTCGATGCGCATCATTCAGGAAACGCAGGCCTTGCAGGGTCAACAATTGACTTTACAGGGACAGGCTTTGGAGACACAAGGACAAGCTATTCAAGCTGTCCAATCAGGCCTTTCTCTATCATCCCAGGTTTCCCCTCCGATCCTTCAGAGCTCGTCTGCTGGTGCGAGCACTGACACTGGTCCCGGTCACTACACGAGCAAGGTTGTGGAGCTTCCCGCCAAGCTGGTGTTCTCTGGCAAGAGGGAGGAGCTTCAGAGATGGCTGAAGGACATAAAAGACTTCTTTGAGCTGAACGAGGTGAAGGAATCGAAAAAAATAAAGATGGCGAAAGGCCGGCTACCGGCCTATTTGAAGGAATGGTATGAGAAGTATGAGGAGGAGCATGGAGTGTTCTCAAACTGGAAGTCGCTGAAGACTGAACTCACGGCGAGACTGAAGGTGACCATGGAGAGGAGTATCGCTCGGGCAAAGCTTCAGGCACTTTGCTGCACTGAAGCCTTAGGGGTGGAGAAGTACAACGAGGCCTTCTCTCAGTTGGTGGGCCAGCTTCCCCACCTGTGGGAGGAAGACGTTGTCGAGGACTACATCAAGGGACTGCCGAACTCCATCGCCCTCGACGTTGCGAAGGCGAAGACACACACGCTGTTAGAGACACAGAAGGAGGCAGCCGAGATCGAAGCCTTCCTCTCCTCCCGAGCGAAAGGTGGTGGACACCAAGATTTCCGTCTGCGCGTTCCCGAGAGTGGAGGGGTGAGCGGTCAACGTAACCAGCCGCTTGTCCCTAAGGAAAGGCCCGTCCCCATGGATTTGTGTGGGGTCCATTCGCTCCCACCACTACTCATGCCAGACGAGAGAACCCGTTGCATCCGGGAAGGACGGTGCTTCCGTTGCCGCCTGTCTGGTCATAGTGCCAACAGATGCCCAGGGCCACAGGGCTGGGCAAATTATGGCAACTCCCATGCAGACTCGTGGAGATGGGGGCAAGGAGGAGAAAGGCAGTGGGCACGCGGTGGTGATCCCCAGCAGGGTTCCTCCTTCCAGGCGCAGTGGAAGGGGGGACACAGAGACTCGGGCCCTTGGGGCAGAGGGCGTGGTAGTCGTGGAAAGTGTGGAGGTGGCCGTGACGGTGGACGATCTGGAGTCCGGACGATTTACGGGGGCTATGAAGAGGGAGAAGTGCCCCCGACACGTGGTCAGTGTGGTCAGTGCACAGAAATATATGGGGATCCCTAAGAGTTTGATATTCCCATCGAACACATAAACACGTGTGACACAGAGTCGAATTCCGCTCTCGATTTGTTCTCTAATTTGGAATAGGCATGTGTGAGGGATGAGTTAGAGAAAGAGTTAGTAGAAAAGTTAGTGAGCTTCAAGGTGAGAGACAAATTAAGTAGGCGTGGACAAGCTGGACAAAGGAGGTGGTGCTGGGCAGGTGACTGGTTGGATCTGGTCGGTCGTGGCATACCGACGTCCATGCATGTTTCTCAACTGATTGATGTAGGCCTGAGTACTCAGCCAAGGAACTGAGCGTGGACGTCAGTTTGGTGGATGGGCATGTGTGAGGGGCGTGCCTGGGGCTGAGACGTCGGGCTGTACATGTAGCGGTGCGAGAGGTGCTGCCGGGGCGTGAGCGCGCATAGTATATGTACTGGGACCGGCTCAGAGACGGCTTGCCGCCGGGCCACGAGCGCGCGCGATCAAATCGATTTTAGTGAAGGCTGTTATGGGATGAGGCCAAATAAATGCAGTTAATGGTTTGAGCAGCCTGGTGCATGAAGTG
Source organism: Chromera velia (assembly GCA_018398765.1). NCBI lineage: Eukaryota > Chromeraceae > Chromera > Chromera velia. The sequence continues at coordinate 54,170 of JAHBMJ010000002.1, read as the reverse complement.
ATCAACAGACTGTTTGACTAGCTAAATTGAACATTGACGCTTCTAGGTCAGACGTAACTTCAGACCACCATATAGTATTGTACTGTTCATCTTACAAGATCGCACGCACTCGCATAACGTATTTTTTCATGATTTTTTGGGGGGGGAGGGGGATCGGTTCTGTCTCTGTGTCGCCCGAGTTCCAAAATGTGCCCCTCAAGCAATTCGCACGGAGCCGCGATTGTACATGCCTTATAATTACTTTACGCATGTGTGCCCCTCAAGTAACTCGCACGGAGTTGCACATGCATACGATGCGCGCGCGGTCCCGAAAAGCATACTTCACTGCCGTGGCCCCCACCCCATGGTAGCACATAACTTAGACATGCCCAAGCCCCCGATGGTGTGCATCAATTAGCGGACCCCTAAATAGCCTCCCGAGGCACTCACCCAACTGGTTGGGTGTATCCCGTACTATAACGTCCCGGCATTATTATGGAATCCGGACGGCATCCGGGTTAGGCAATTTGGAGGGCGCGCCGAAGGCGCGCGGTCCCCAACATTTTTCAATCCGAACGACTTTGACTGCAAAGCGGGTACCAACATGCGTACGTGCCCTTCAAAATCTTCCAGACTCTCATCCGGACTGTATGTATGACGTGCATACATCACTGTCGGGGCCCTTTTGTCGCTCGCAAATTTAGCTATTCCGCCATCTTGATGTGCATGGACCAGAGACGGGACTGTTACTGTTGGGTACACACTCCGTTTTTTCTTTTGTGAGGAAGCCTCCAATTGCCAAGAGCAAAACCATTGTGAACAATCTATCTGTCTCTTCTGCTCTCTTCTCACTGTTCTCAGCTGCCGATCATGCAGCCGATGTTTGCCACGGCGGCCACGGCGGCAAAGTCTGCCATTCAGTCTGATTCCCTTCTCTCGTATGAAGAAAAGCAGAAGTTGAAACAAGACGTAGATGCTTGTACAGGCAAGGTAAATGAGGTTGATATGGACTCTGCACTCTCTCTGTAAGAAAAAAGGGAGAGAAAGACTTGGATTCTTTCATTTGCCGGACGAGATAGGAGGAAGCTGCGTTTTGGTCAGTATGGTCAAAATGACTATGCCACGATGGCAAAAAACAAGACGTTTGTTAAGATCCAGAGGGGGCACCATTTGAAGGGGGCCAGAGTTGAAAAGTTTCTCGAATATGTCTTGGACAGGGAGAACAATCCTTGGTATGTCCCCTCAAATCTGCCAGCCCCTTCTTTTCTCGATCGGCTGAACCAGTTGAGACAAACGAAGGACGAAGCGGCATGCTTCTGCATGGGAGAAGCATGGGAAGTCTTAGAGAAGCAAGGGTTGAAAAAGAATAACATGGGCATTTTTCAAAAAAAGAGCAAAAAAGTAAACAAAAAAAGACAGCTGAAGGAAGCCAAACACAGAGTAAGCATGAGAACTAGCATGAGGAGATTGACAAATTAAAGGCCACGGAAAATCAAGAGAAGACTACTAATAGAAAATTAGTCACCCTATACTGACCGTTACAAGAAGGAATTCTTCTTCCGGGAAGACATCCCTCTTCATGACCGTCAACATCCCAACATGGATGTTGTATGGCTTGATCAGGCTTCCTGCATGCTGCCCCATCCTGTGACACCACAAGTGCCAGAAGGGCATAGACATGGTCTGTTCATTTTGTTTTTTCCGTTTCTTCTGCTTCTTTGCTGGTGCAGAAACACCTGCCGCAGCAGAGGAAGAGGAAGTAGAAGAGTTTAAGGCACCTGCCATAGCAGAGGAAGAGGAAGCAGAAGAGTTCAAGGCACCTGCTAGGGCACCTACCACAGCAGAGGAAGAGGAAGCAGAAGAGTTCGAGGCACCTGCCGCATCAGAGGAAGAGGTAGCCTCCTGGATGACCTCTTCATCCTCCTCATCCTCCGGGGGGTTCACGCTGTCGACGCTCTCGTCCTTGCACATAAAAGTCTTCATTCTGATCGCTTCACTCTGCAAATTCCTTACAGGGGGGTTATCCCAGGGTATTAGGTCTGCAAAATACTTGCAGGCAGGCACAATGGAAGACACAGACACAGACAATGCGAGGAACGTGCAAGAAAAGAATGGGACAGGTGGAAGCATGCGAGGAATGTGCGAGGAAAGAGCAGGAGACGTGCAAGCATGCGAGGAACGTATAAAGAAAGAGTGGGAAAAGAGGGGGAGAGAGGCAAGTATACAGGGGGAACGCAGCTCCGAGAAGGGCAAACAGGCACAGAGGTAGACAGAGAGTCCTCCCGCTTCTGGCCTCCCCAACTGATAAGGCAATGGCCGTCGGCGTGCACATCTCCATCTATGCGGCTGGGAATACAACTTGGTCCTGGATATCCGACTGCTTTGTCAGATTCTTTGACCATAACATCCTAAAGAGGAAAAGCCAGTCAAACCAAGCCTCTGCTTTGAAGTCAGATGGGGAGAGTTCATTTGTGTTGTCTCCTCTAGCAGCAGCGTTCCACTGCATCAGGAGCCCTGTGCGCACCGCTCTATACTGGGACTTTTTTACTATTTGTCCCTCTCCACACTCATTGGCAAGTTTCAAAAGAATCAACAGCATAGCCTCAAACTTCTTCAACATCAGTGGGCGTTGGTCTCTCTTTGGGGGACCCCTGCCTTTTATCTGTAGGTTACCAACTCTCGGACCGATTTCTTTTATCCCCGCACTCCTGGCAGGATTGCCCCTACCCCCACAGACAGTGTTGGTGATGTCAGGAGTCCAGTCCACCGGTCCTGCTGGGTGATGGATCGCAATTGCTGATTTGATGAAGTCGACTGTTGACTCGGATCTGATCGTCACTACGTCCCCTGTTGGCTGCTCTTGACTGTAGGCATATTTGTTGAGGTACTGGATGATGTGGGTGTCTGTGATGTAGTACATCAAGGAAACTGGAGGATATTCAAACTGAATGGCCCCTTCATCCCAACGAAAGTCTGCCCCCATTTCGGCTTTCAGCTTCGGGATCACCCAAACAACAAACTCCTTAAATCTCCTCCTCCGGTCCTCTCGACAAAAAGGAGCACGGATGCGAATAGTCAGATCCATGCCTTCCGGCAACTTCCTTCGGACAAGCATGATGCCGGAGTGGACAGGCCGGACAGGCCGCTAAAGAAGAAGGAGACGGCTATGAAGAAGGAGACGCCAAGATACAGAAAATACCGGGTCACTCCCAGAACTCTACACACCAGTCCGTTCTATAAAAGAGCACTGACAGTCAATCAAGAGATGTGTCCTGATAGCAACGATACTTTATTCAGCTCTGGGGACGTACTGGTTGTGAATCCGGATTCTCATCTGGACCAGATTCCAACATTAATGCAATATTGATTCGTGCCGCGAATCGTGCGCACATAGTTGCCATTCAGGCCCAACTAATTAAGTGACACATAAAAATTTCTCTATAAGACGGCCTGCGCATGTATATATACTCTGAAGCTTTTTGAACGCCGTTTTCCTTCAAAACTCAACTTGACTTGAGTCGTATGATTCAATTTGCTTACTGCACGGCAATTGTTGTAGTATAGAGTGAACGCTTGGTGCGTTCCCCGACTCTGTGAGTGTAGCAATGTTGCAAAAAGAGGAACGTCCCAGCATGCGCTGCTTACCCAAAGGATAATAAAGGATAAGAACTTTTGTTTGTGCCCCTCTTTCGACGCCGGACTCGACTACGGGATACTACGGGAGCACCCACCACGATACGCCGGCGCGCACTGCGCGCCCACTCTCGTGTATTGCATGCATGAGTGGAGCCGGTTGCATGGGGACGAAATGACGTACGCGTCGGAGCGCACGAGGCGTAGACGGTGCCGCGATCGGAGACGGCGGAGAGCTTCATCAGACGTCAGCTCATGCAGTTATCGCGCAGCTCCTTCCCCCCTCTCAGTCCTCGTGGCCTTTGTTCAGCGCCTCTGCTACATTCAGCCTTGCTTTCTCGGGCACCCATTCAAGCGAGTGGAGGGTTGGGTTGAAGTCAAAACCTCACCGCTCACGAGACGGCCTGCAACCTCCCTGTTTGTGTATATGTCTGCAAGTGAGTGCACGTTCTTTCAGGTTCCGCGTTTGGATTCCCTTCTGCAAGTCCATTGGTGATGACATCTGCTGATCAGGCTCTTGCGAGGGAGGCACAGCTGAAAAGGGAGGCAGAAGAGTGGGCGCCTCCCACAGTCGCAGAGACCATCCCCATAGCAGACGCCACCGACATTCCTGTTCTCGACCTTGCCCCTTTCCTAGAAGCCTCTGCTGGAGGAAGAGAGAGCGATGCAGAGACTGCTGCTGCTCTCCTTGCCGAGAAGCTTAGGCACGTCGGAGAGAAGGTGGGGTTCCACTATGTGATCAACCACGGCGTCTCCTCGAACCTCCTCAGAGACGCGGTCTCCGCCATCGCCAAATTCCACGCACTCGAGAAGGACGCCAAGATGAAAGTGGCAATGGACACACGAGAGGACCTGCCCACAGGAGTTGGCTATCTGCCTGTCGGGAACTTCAAATTGCCCGCACGGACGAAACCGAACGTGAACGGGGCGTACATAATCAAAAGAGAACATGGGCCACGGAATGTCACGTTGGACCGGATGCCGTGGCCCCCGTCCCACCCCGAGTCTTCATTTGACGGCCCTTCCTTCAAAGCAGCCTTGCTGAAGTGTTGCGATGCGTTTGAAAAGCTCGCACTTGCGATGCTTCCCCTGTATGCAAAGGCCCTCGCTGTTCCTCCCTCCGACTTGCTGGAAGCCTTCCGGTCCCCTCTCTTCCGTTTGCGTGCCACTCATTACCCCCCCACCCCCGTTGGTGATTTCGGGGTCAACCCGCACGTGGACACCAGCTTCTTCACTCTGCTATACACGACCGACCCGTCCGGTCTTGTCGTCTTCTCGAAAGCGAAGAACTGCTGGGTCAGGTGTCGGGAGGTTCCTCGGGCTCTGATAGTGAACTCTGGGGAGACGCTGCAGAGGTTGACCAACGATCGGTGGCAGGCAACTCGACATTACGTTCTTAATCCCCTCAAGAAGGGTGTTGGGGAAATGTCGAAGAGGGGAGAAAATGGGGTGAGCGATTGTGTCACAGTGTCTGTCAGCCAGTCGAATGGGTTGACGGAAGAGAAAAAGGAAACCGAGTCAGATCCTTTGAAGTTTGATTCCTTGGGTTCTCGGTACTCTCTCCCTTTCTTTTTCAACCCAACTGCTGACTACACCCTGTCTGTTCTTCCCTCGTGCACATCGGAGGACAATCCCCCAAAGTATCCACCCCAGTCTTATCTGGAGGGGCAGGGAGTGGTGCAAGGTGAATGATCGATCGAGTGGGGCATGCAGAGAGAATCAGAGATCATTCATTCTCAGGAGAGACAAAGCCAGACTCTATTGCTAATAAACTCTAGCTTTAAAGTTTTCTCAACTTGAAATTGTTAAAACTTTCTTTCGCTTCTAGTTTCGCTTGTGGACTCGGCGATGTCTGCAGCCTGCGAATAGTACTAGCTAGTCTAGGCGACGCACAGTGGTTAAAAAAAAAAAAAATAGACCTTTCCAGATTTTTTTTTTTTTCTTTTTTTCTATGAAGGATTTCCTAGAGCACCTCTAGGAGCACCTAGAGGAGCACCTTTTAGAAGTACTTTTAAACTAACTTCCTCGCGAACTTATTACCTAGCTTATTACTCAACTCAAAGTTTTAAACATCTTTTAACCCTAGTTTCAACCCTAGTTCTAGTCCTAGTTGTTATTGTACATTTGTCTCTACTAGTGTCTCTACTAGTGTCTTCACCATTCCATCATCGACTTTGTTGAACACGGACCAACCGATCTTTTTTCCCTTGTTTAACTGCACTGTCACTAAGAAGGATGGATGCATGGATGCAGACAGAAGAGCAGACAGAGGAGAAGTTCTTTGACTGGCTCTTTGACGATATCTAGGACGATATACATTTTGAAGCTCTAGTCGAAACTAGTTTTGGTCAATTCTTTTAAGCGTCTACCAAGCTAAAAGTGAAACTGGGATCCTAGATATAATTCAAACTCTAGTTGAAGCTAGTCATTTAACCTTTATTTTTTTTTACATATACAATAAAATTTTAAATAAATAAAAAAAAAGAATAGACGTTTTCAGATTTTTTTTTTTTTACCACTGTGTGTCGCCTAGTAGCTAGTAAACATACATTATTTTAATATTTTATTAATAATAGACATGCGCGGCATATAAAAACATGCCAGTGCACTCTACTAGACACTACATCCACCACTTTAATAAATAAAAAACCATGAAAGATTCACTATCTAGTTCACTATAATAAAAAAAAACTTACTTTCGATATTAAAGGCATACGTAGAATAACCGCAGAATAATTAGTCATGTTCAGTGGTTACGTCTTGAAGAAGTCTGTTAATCCAGAATCGCTATCTGGATAGAACGAAAAGCAATCCACCAGATTTGGAAAAGCAAATTGCATTCAACATGGAATTTAATCGACTCCATGAGGCCTAACAAAATTTAGATTTCTGCGGTTCGCTTTGCGGCGGCAGTGCACACAGCGGCGGCTCACACAGCTCTTTCTGAATGACACACTGATACTTTTTAATTTACGTAACTATCATAGCAAAAAAGAAAATAATTGAAGAAAGACGTTCATCATTATTATTTTCTAATAAAATTTCTAGTTTTTTTTTTTTTTGCAAATAAGTGGTCAAGTGGCTACTTAAGTGGCTGCGCCTGGCTCAGACTGGCCTCGTAAACAATGAACTTGAAGATGCACAGTCCCCACTAACTTCCCAGTACTACCCAGCACTGAGCACTTCTACAAATCGAAGCACTAGTAACACATTCTTAGTTAGACACATTGGTGGTGGATGAGTTTTATGAAAGCTGGAGCTCAGGCTAGAGCTTAAAACTTTTCTACTAAAGATTTTTTTTGTACTAGTAGTAGCTAAAGATTTTTATATGCTACTATATGCCTGTCTGGTAGGACCTAGAGTGGGACAGTTGTGCTGCTTATGCCATCTTGTGCCAAAATCTTGGCAAAAATAGTATAATTAGGGGCCATGTCAAAATTCATTTGCATGCCAATAACACTCAAATAAATTTTTATATGGCCCCTTATTATTGTATTAGTATTTGACCTAGTATTCGAAATTCATCTATCTTTAGCCGTCTCTTTGCAATATTATCATTTTATTATAGATTTCACTTTCTCTTTATGACAGTTTGATTGATTGACTGAGGGTTAAATCCTAGATTTAGTGACGCCAAATCCTAAGCCACTAGCAAGGCTTTGGGGACAACCCAGAGTACACATTCATGGGGGAGAGGGATGAGAAAGCCTGCATAATGCCGCCATGCCAATCGGACCCAGTTGACAGAATAGACGTTCTTGAGACAGTCGGCTATAGCTTTGAAACCGCTTCTAGGCAGGATTATACACAACAGCAACACCATATCCTTCATTTTTTTCTTATTATCAGAAGTGCCCCTCCCCATTGTATCTGCAACGCGTTGTGCGATCTGCATTCTTATGTCAATGGGCGCTTTCTGCTTCACAATTTCATACAGTTCTTTCAGCCTGTTCCGTTCCCTTTCTGTGTTTTTACATTCCATCAGAACATGAACCTCAATGACATCTTTAATCACATGCGAGGGAGATAAACATTTATCGCACAGCCGTTCCGGTTGGGTTCTATCTATATCCCCCCCTCTGAGAGCCCTGAAAAGTGTATGGAAGCCTGCGGAGGACTGCAACAAACTCTTTGGTAGAGGTTCAACACTGCACTCTATCATTTCACTTCTCGGACGTCATTTCCTTTTACTCAGAAGGTGCATGGCCAAATGCTGTCTGGTCGAATTCTCTGATTGGAAAGGGGAGAGATTCACAAGGTGGGGGAAAATTCCGTCTCTGTCTCTAACGTTTGAATTTCTAGTTTCTTCTTTCAACCAGTCGGACAGCCAGGCACCTTCTACAATCTTTTTTGCCGCCCTTTTCCTTCTGCCCTTGCCCTTCCTTTTAAACTTGTTCCTCACCGTGCTTGGTAATGGAAGCCACAAAAGGGAGCAATCTAATGGAACGGCCAGCCATTTTACTGTCTTAATGAAAGGTTCACACGAGTCAGCCAAGCATTCATTCCACACTGCCCGGGGTAGAGCACGGTTGATCGATTTGATGCATTGGATGAAGCCCCCACTCAACTTACTAAGTAGAGAACTGAATGGCTCGAGAGAGAGAGAGAGAGAGAGAGAGAGAGAGAGAGAAAGGAAAGCGAGGGAAGATGAAATAAAGGAGTAATAGGAGAGACCAAAACAACATTGAACAAAACATAACTGTAATGCATCGAGGCAGGCAACATCTGTCTTTTTCAGCGGGATCGTAACGGCGGTTTCCAGTCTATACAGTGTGACTAGCAGCCAGAGGGCCTTGAACAAAATAATTTTAGAAAAGGGAGAAACAAAGCCCAGAGAAGAGACAGTACTAAACACAGCCCCCAATACCTTCTCTACCGCCTCAATGTGGGCTTCGACTGTCTTGCTAAGGTCCCCGTCCTCAAAAACCCAGTTGTCCAAATACTTATATTTACTCACCGCTTTCACTAGTCTGCCTTCATAAAGAAAAGGGGTCCGGGGCACTAGGTCGGGGTGGGGGGAGGAGAGATACATAACTTCTGTCTTCTTTAAATTCACCTTCAGGCCGTGCTCCTTACAATAGTCCTCGAGGCAAGACAGGCGGCGTTTCTGCAAGTCTGAAGCACTGTGAGTAATTTGAAATAGAACAAGGTCGTCAACGTATCCGATGCTTTCAATTAAAACGTCAGACAGTCTGATAGGAGTCTCTCTATCAATACCCCCAACCGAGCTTTGATTCCTGTTTTCATTATTGGAGCTGACAGACTTATGCAGATTGTTGATGAAAAGAAGAAAGAGGAGAGGAGAGAGAGGATAACCTTGTTTTACTCCTCCGCCTTCTGCAAAGCATTCTGTTGCCCTATCTACCCAAGCTTTCACCTGACTATATATCAAATGAATCATCCAAATATCGGCTTGGCTTACTCTTTCTTCCCTGAGCCTCTCTAATATTTTAACCCGAGGAACTGTATTAAACGCCTTGCTGAAATCAACAAACGTGGTAATCAGAGGGCTTTTCTTCTTTTTGGAGCTGAGAATTAACAAAGACAGAGCAGCGAAGGCCTCCTTTATCCCTACTCCATGTCTGAAGCCGAGCTACCTTTCGTTAATTAAAATTTTTTACCTCCTTTCTGATCTTTCAGTCTATCAATAAAGCAAAAATCTTACCCAGAAGCCCAACAATGTAGATCGGGCACCATTTGTTACAGTCGAGACCTAGGTCAAGACTCGGTGGGCCCTTGGAGATGGGAGCAATGCGCAATACATTCTAGCGTTCAGGCCAAAAAGACAAAGATGAAATAAATTGAAAAAGATAAAGAGCAGCAAGTGGGAGAGAGGAGAAAAACTGAAACATAATAAGAGGGGCCAACCCCATCCAAACCTAATGCCTTCTTTGGGTCAATTCCTTTCCGTTCCTTTCAGTGTTTCCTTAATCATATGTATAGAGAAGGCGGCCTGAGAAGGAGGGGGGAAGGCAAGACTAATAGGTGCACGCGGAAGACCAGGACCATCGAAGACCTCTGCCCAGATCTGAACTGAGTGAAGGAAGATGCAGCGGGTTTATTATCCCCTCCTCTCTGTGTTTTGATTTTCCTGTTCCATTGTCAAACTTTTGAGGGGTCAACTGCTGCTTCTCTAGCTATAGTCTCTCTGCTGTTTGTTGCTCGAGCTTACTCCTTTTTGCTGTAAACAGTTGAGCTCTTTCCCTTCCCAGTTTGATACGTACGTTCTTCTCATAGAGGGTGGGAAGGGTTCGGGACATGTCTTGCCTTTTCTTCTGTCTCCTTCACTTTTAAATGTATCAGGTGGCATTGTGGGTCCCACCAAGCCTGACGGGTGCTCTGCTTTCTCCTAGACTGTCTTCTCTTCTTGGATGCCTTTCCTCCGTCTACCACTGCACCCACTTTGCTGTCTGCCAGCCTTTCTTCCCAGGAAAGACCCAACTGTTCCAGTTGCTCAAGATAAGAAGCCTTGCTGAGAGAGTTGGGGGGGGGAGCATTCTGAGGGGGAGGTGGTTGTGGAGGAGGGGGTGGTAGGTCAAGAGGAGGTGGGATAGGGGGAACAACTTAACCTCCTTCACGCAGTTCATTTACCCCTCTGTCAAACAGACCAGGAAAAACTGTCTCAGAGAACGGCAAGACCGCTCTGGTGAGAGGAATCATTTTATCATCAGTCACCGAGGAAGTTCTAGTTACAGTGGTGCAAGAGTGGTTCAGATGATGAGACTGGAACCCTCCTCTACCTGTGTAAGTCCACTAAAAAAGACGGTAAAATAGAGTGAAAAAGTAAATAAGGAGGATCTCAAAGTTTTTTTTAAAAAATAAAAAACGGTAACACCACAACGCGGAGTAACGTGGGGGCAACACATGAAAAAAAGTTTTAAGAAACTATAAAAAACAAAATAAGAGACTAGTACTCAGACTATAAGAGACCACATGTGATACTTCTACATTATTCTACATACTTCAAATGCATCTTTCTGTTTGTGCTTTACACATTGCACAGTCAGATGGAACCTCCCTGAATCTAAGTGCCACTTTAAAAAATATAATCAAGATGATCTCTATCTGCGGCTTCGTTTTTCAAGAGATCGTCCACACCTGTGGCGTAAATGGTCAAGACACCGTCCAGATATGCGGCTTTGGCTTTCAAGACACCATAAATGATCCGTGCCTGCGGCACGGACTTTCAAGCCTATCCAAAAATGCGGCTTGAACTTTCAAGTGGTAGTTAGGTTCAGGGAGGCCTCAGATAGTACGATTTTAGGCTCGTACTGATTTTTTTTTCAAGGTACAAAATAGTATAAAACGTACAATGCCTATAGGTTCCATGTAAACTCTTTCGGGCTAGCTTTCAGGTGCAAAATGATGATCGAGGTTTTTGTTATGCATGCCGTGTCCCCATATATGAGGGGCGGATCAAGCCTAGTTTGTCTGAAGGTTCCGCTTTTCCTTGTCAGTCTCGATTCTAGGTATAAAAAAAGGTGCCAAACTAATGTTAAGGGGTATTAAAAACCATTATTCCCAAAAAATGTGAAGCAGCCGACTCCATGCACGCAGCTGGGGCCGGAATGGCTAGGAATGTCCCCGGGGATGCCCTTCATTGCCCTTCGATCATCGCACGCGTCTCGATCGCGTCGCGTCTCTTCAATGGCAGATCTGATTTCGATTTCACAACTCGATCGACTCCATCGCTCATGCAACCGCTTCTATTAATAGCTGGATCGAGGCGGCGAACCATGAATGAGAGTATCGTTCGACCACCGTGTTGACGGATTGTGTTTCCAAAGCCACGTGGGTGTATGTAGACGGATCAAAGGAAGACAAGGATACGGGTCAACGCGTTCACAGACTGTCCTACGTTAGTTTATTCAGAAAATTGGAACTCCTCAAGAAAGATGTCCGACCCTGCTGTAAGCGTTCGGCGTCTTGGTCTCGACGCTTCCTTTGCTGCAGAGGGCTTTGAGCAGCTCGCTGAGAGTGCCCTCTGCTCGATATGCCACGACTACATGGACGATGTTGTCGAGACTGATTGTGCAGCTCGACATGTATTCTGCCGTCCCTGTTTGAAAACGGTTTACGACTTGCGCCAGCCGTGTCCCGAATGTAGAGGACACATCTCCAGAATGGACACTGCTCACAGTCGCATTCGCAACTCGATTGAGCAGGTAAAGTGGAAGTGCATCAACTTTCAGAGTGGGTGCACTTTCACTGGAACCAAAAAGGAAATGGAGACTCATCTTGACGAAGAGTGTGAGGAGCAGGACGCCAATTGTCCCTTCGAGGGTTGTCAGGAGAAAGCTCGCCGTAGCACCCTCTTGCTGCACAAGAGCGCGTGCCCCTACCGTTCTGTCCCCTGTCAGCATTGCAAGGAGGACGTTCCTTTGAACAACATGATCCAGCACCTCTCCGTCTGCGCGAAGGTGCCCATTCCCTGTCCCAACAACTGCGGAAGAAATCCTCCAAGAGGGGAGGTCTCTCTGCACAAACAAACCGAGTGTGAGGAGGAGAGTGTGCCTTGTGATGTACCCGGGTGTCGAAAGCTGGTGAAACGGAAGGAGATGGACAGACACGAGGACGAGGACATGAAGAAGCACGTGAAGCTCCTCACTGCCCGGCTTCGTGCTGTCGACGGAACAGGTTGGTGCGCTTCTCTCTGTTGTCGACAATACTTTTGAACTTAGAAGGTCAATAGTAAACATGCATTTCTACCCACGAATAACAATGTGCTTGCAGATCCCGTCATCGTGAAGGTGCATCTGCCGGCATACGAGTTGAAAGCAGCTGGCTTAATCAAATCGGAGCAGCTCAAAAGCGCCACCTTCCCTTTCCGGGTCAGTCAGTCAGTCTTCGATCGGCATTCCATCGCAGCACTCAGAATGTGGCAGACTTGAATGCCGTCCTCAGTCTTTGTCCCCAAGGCCATTTCTTTCCGCGAAGTTTTCTCCATGCCCACCGCAACTCAGCGCTGCGACCACCACGCATTCACTGACTTTTGCCCGGCGAAGTCAATTTCCCGCCTTCTTTTACAATGAATGCTCTACGCATCAAGTTGCACTGTCTTCATGCACGTTTCTTCCTCTTCGTGAGCTGCATTTTTTTTTCCCTTTCCTTTTTGAGGTCTGACTGTGTTTTCCTTTCTCCCCTCTGCCTTTTCCCGTTTTAGATCGCCCACCTTCTGTCTCGCCCTTTCCTCACTTGCCACCCATCTGACCCTTTTTTCTCTTCAGTCTTGTGAACGCGTCGTATAGTCCCTCGTCGCCTTTTCTGTCACCTTCATTGTTCCTACACCTAGTCGTACACCGATGACATTGTCTGACAGTTCAACAGTAACAGCATATTTTTCTTCCCATGCATGCAGGGCTGGCGTTTTTCGATCACCGTGTACCCCAAGGGCGACAGCACTTCTTCCACGGGCCAGGCTGCCGTGTACATCCAGAAGGAGGGGGACTACATGGGCGAGCTCTCCTTCTCCCTGGAGGCCGGGACCCCGGGCCGAAAATGGACCTCAAAGGTTGACTTCTCCACCCTGAAGGCCGGTACAGGGTGGGGTCTGCGGGACTTCTGTCCCTCTGAAGATCTTCTGTCTGCAGCACGAAGCGCAGAGGACGGAGCTCTGGTCATCACGGTGACAATGTGTCAAAGAGAAATGCACTCACAGCCTTTGGTGGTCAGGGGATATAAGCCTGAGGTCCATCCGATCATGCGGTTTTGAATTTTGTGCCATGGGGAAATTAATGCAGAAAGCGGCCGGAGAGTGGTAGCACAAGGTCTCACATGCACAGAAGGCCTGTGGGGTGGCATTGGAGCTGCTAGTGGTCGTGTCTAGAGTGGTGTTGGAGCGGTGCAGTTAGCTGATTGCCCGCGCCGCATGTACAGAAGATCCTGAGAGAAGAAAGATATGAAAGAGCCGGATGCATACATTCATGTGCGTGGGCATCGATCGAGCCTAACATCGATCGTGCCTCGCTGCCTCTGATTCGTGCGCCACATTAATTCAAGTTGAATGAGAGTCAGCAGGGAGATCCTATATTATCCTATCGATGGGTCTAGTTAGTGCAGTTACTACAGTAGTATATGGTATATCTAGCAGTATATACCACCATAATATGACAATAGCATAACATTGAATATTTAAGTTACATTACTTGTTATACACTCTGGATAACGCCATATATATATATATATATATATATATATATATATAATCTTATTTAGAATTTTTTGTATCGATCCAATCACAGGATCGATTGAGAAAGTTCGGAGAAACTATAAAATCAAATCAAATTCTCTTAGTATCTAGTTTAGTATAAGAATTTGATCACCAGTCTGTTCAAAGTTGGCCGGATTCAAGTTAGAACCCCCTCAAGAACCCCCCTGACACTCCAGTCTATCTTGAAATGGATTTTTCAATGCTGGCCATGCCTGCAACGCGGTTCTTTCAAAACTCTCTGCGCCTTCTCACTTTGTCTTAATCTCTTCTCTCAATTCTTTTTCTTCTTTTCACTCTTACGTTTCAGTACTAAAAGTCATTTCACTTTTGGCAGCCTTTTGCCCCTCTGCCAGATGGCCTCAGATCGGAACGAGAAAGCCATTCAGATAAAGGAAAAATGATGCCGCGTATGTTTTTTTTTCAATTGTAAACCGTTTATGGCACAAGCTAGACCTGTGCAGGCCGGCCAGGGAGGTTTGATGCGTCTAGACGCTTTCCTTGGGAGCTGCACGTCAGACATTCGGCATTAGGGCGGGAGGCCAATCCTCCGGACATAAATCCTAATCCTAAGTGTACTTTATTTTGGCCGCGCCTGCGGTAGCTTGTGGTGCAAGCATTTCA
>JAHBMJ010000002.1:17227-34727 GCA_018398765.1 Chromera velia | reverse complement strand
CGCTGCCTCTTCGTAGAACTTCCCTTCCCTACCCTCACAGATCTCGACACAAAGACCGCCACTTTCTGCTACGCCCAGGAAGGAACCACATTTCCACTTCTTCTTCCCACCCGTCTCTGCATGAGCTTTCTGTCTGGGAGGCAGTTCCCTCTCAGGTCTCGGAAACCCAGGAACAAAGATCGGCAGAGAGAACAGGGCAACAAGAGGGCTTCTCAGAACTGCCGTGACAACAAAGAGGACTCCCGTCAGAGGAGCACACACAAGAGAAACCAACACCGCCCTGGGCCCTGCCTTGTGTTTTTGCTTTGGCACCTTCCAGATTGCTGTACTCAGGTGCACTGCATACCTAGTTAACGACAGGAGCCGACCGAGTCGGTCAAGCAAAAGGTCCAGAATCAGATACCGAAAGCTGAGAAGGACACAGGGGAAACCAGAGGCTGCAAAAGACTCTGATGCAACAAACAGGAACCCCCCGGAGCTGCCTGCTCTGTGTGTCACCAGATCAATCATCCCTGTCAATCCTATCACCCCTGCGTACCACACACACGTTCCCTGCCCCCTCCGGATGTGCCGAATTGCCCCCCCCACCATCAACACAGACGCAATTCCGTTTGTCTGAGCCCATCCGACAGGCCCAGCCAGACCAAAGAGACAACCATGAAGCAGAAGAGACGCTCGTAGAATCAATCGCATTCCAACTCCCACACCTGTCCTTACTTTTTGCCTAAGACACTCACCCACCGACACAACAGGCCCACTGCAGAAACGAATTGACTGGTGCATCACCCGTACCCCCCCGTTCACGAATACCGTCTCCCAGACCCACACAACAATCGCAAAACCACTCACCACACTGTCTAGACAAACCCTCAAAACTCCATCAATGCCCCCCTGCCCCGGTGTGTCTGTACAACTGTTGAAGATCAGCCTCTCGCTCCCCTCCTTTAATGAAGGTACGAACCCCAAAATCACAACAACCAGAGACCCAAAGATGCTCAACGAGAAGGGAACCACAAACCGCCACGAGCAGAAAAGTCTTTTCCAACGACGCTGCAAAGCCTCTCGCTTCCTCCCCATGATGTCGAATCTCACCCCCCCCCCAGGCAAACCGCACGAAACAGATCCGAACAACAAACAAAGGCCCGAAACGGAGAGAGGGCCGACCAGCTCAAATCTCAACAATACTGCCAGAATTGTCAGAACGGACACAGAAAGAAAGCATGCCATCACAGCAGCCTCTGCAGGACTGCGCGGAGACCCCCCGAGGATATCGCTTTCTAATCTCTGAACGCCCCAGGTGAAAACGCAATCAAGAGGAGAGAGCAAACCGAACAGAGTCAGAAAAGGGAGGAGAACAAACAAAACCCTTACACAGAGCTGTATCGACTCAAAGCTCACTCCCCCCTCACTCTCATACAGCATGCCTTCATTCTCTTGACCCCCTCCCGCGTTGGCATCTGCAACAATCGCAATCAGAAGCAGCACGCAAGCGTAGAAGAGCCTGGTGTGTTCCGCAACCTCGGAGGTCCCTGATCCGAACGGAGGCCTGAACCTGTTGGGCTCTGCTGGAAGTTTCAAAAGGAGGGAGGCCAGAACTGTGGACGCAGACAGAGAACCAAGCAGGCAGAGAATGTAGGCACCAGCCTCCCCCGTGTCCGCTGTGCGTGCAGTCACTGACGGTGTGAAAACGGCAAAGAGGCCGAGAGAAAACAGGAGAGAGAGGAACTGGTGCATCACAAAATATAGAGGATTCTTCCGGGGGGGGAAGAAAAAGTCCTGGGCCTCCGTACTTGCCCAGCACTCCCGTACAGATTCGAATTCTGGGGCTTCTACGTCGTCTGACACCCAGCCGTTAGGTGAGTGCCTTACTGTGTTGCTTGCACGTCCTTTCGATGTTACTCTAGATGCAAGGAAGAGGGACGAGAAGCAGAGGACCAACAGGAATCCACTAATTAATCCCCAGAGTACTGCGTTCTCCTTCTCTCCCGAGACCAGTGGGATATGCACCGCCAATACCATGAACAATACAGCGTTGCACAGAATTGCGGTGAGGGACAACGCTTGTAGACAGTATCCTGTACGCGAAAGTCCGTTTGCAGGACGGATTGCGACAGTGAGCGTTTCGACAATTCTCTTCCTCACGAATTCTGCTCGGCTTTTTTCGAGCAATGGAGCAGTGCAGGAACCTCCGTGAGTGTCTACTGCAGACATCTTCGTTGAAGCTAGGGTGAAGAGTGAGATCTGCAACACCTGACTGAAGGATGGACGGACGGACGAACGAAGAAAGACGAACAACTTCTGGCTTCACACGGTGGATTGCATGTTGCTAAGAAGTGACCTCCAAAGCTCACAGCAGAAACAGCTAGGCGTCGGTTCGTAGCTTCAGCTTCTGAAAGGGTGTCTGTGGACGGGCGTCGACTCAGTGTTGTGCATATTGAATGTGTTGCATTATCAATTAAGGGACATGCATGCACGCATTGAATTTTACGTTCAAAAATTTAAGTTAATGTATCCCGGCCGTTAATATATTTTATATCGATATATGCAGCTCTCCTTCAAATTCCGTCTACTTATATATCATTTGTCGCCCGTCTCCCGAATTGTCAGAGTAACTATACCTGCTTGACCGGCCTCCAGTACGTCAACTTGTATTCGCCCTCCCTGTTTCTCCCCCCTGATACGACCTGCTTGCTGTGACTCTCTGGACATCCTACGTTGGGTGAATGAACTGACACTCTGACGCATGAAACGCTGTACCCAAATCTGCGTTCGTAGCAACAGGTATATACCGATCCGCATCCAGCAGAAGCCAGGCACTTGTCTGCCTGCTGAGCTTTAGACCTTCTTGTGGGATTTTACATAGTTGCAAAGACGATTTTCAATCCTGTCATGTTTCTTGGTGGCACGGTCCTCTTTGCCCTGGCATCTCTTGCAATCGTGCAAGGTCAGTCAATCATTCCGACCTGGATCGATATCTCCTCCACATTCCCCTATGCCGGCTGACTGAAGTACAAATTCTCGCAGTCTGTCGGTTGCAACTTGTCTTCATTACCCTGTCTGAGCACCCAGGTCATCCGTGCACTCAAGCACACTTCCCATGTTGACACATGTGTGTTTACTATACAGCCTGCCTGACGCCACGTGATATTGATATTTGGTTGCACCCTCTGGGCGAAGTGGGCGTGAGGAAGGAAGGGACGATTGAGTGGCTGTCTAAAGCAGTCGGTATCAGCTGCTTTCTGCCTTCCTCCCTGTCCTGTCCTATCCGCCTCCCTTAAAGAGACTCTTCCAATTTCTTTAGAACTCTTTGCTAGCCTCCACCTGAAGTCATGCACATGCACGCACCTGCACGTGAGTTTGGATCCCTCTGACTGTCCTTGCAGCAGCTGCCACCCCCCTGCTGAACGAATTCGAACCAAACCCGGACGGGAGCGACCCACAAACGGTAACTTTCGAGTTGAAGGGAACGCCTGGCGCCTCCTTTTCTGGGTGGATCATCTCAGTGGAGTGCGATGCCACTTCTTCAAGGGGGGGTCAGTCAACTTGTCCATCAGCTGGTCTTCCAGTCGGGCAGCATGGCAGGTAGGCACGCAGATGAGTCTCTCTGGGAGCTATTCCGTCCGTGTGGTTTTGTGTCTAGCGGCAGCAGTACTCAAGTCATGACATGACTGAGGTAATTGTTGATTTGGAAGTCAAGGAGGATCGCTAGAAAGACGCGCACCTGGCTGATGGAAATGACCGTTGTGACTGTGTGTCTTGTTTTAGTAGCATCACCTCCGTGAAGCATGGTATTGTTCAAAAGGTTTAGAAGGTCAAAGCGCAAACTTCCTTGAATGATTAATCGATGATTTCGTTCGGCCTGCTCACTCACTCGTCGTCAGATCGATCGATCGACTCATGCAGCCTGTGCACGGAGACATGAGTGTGTGAACAAGTAAGCGAGGGATGTGTGGGGGGCGGGGGAATGATTGAGTGAGTGGGTGGGTGGGTGGGTGGGTCACACAGCTAGGGAGAGACTCAGGTTGTTGTTTGTGTATGTTGTATGAGTGTGAGTGCAGTCGTCGACAGAGCTACCGAGGTGTCAGGCACGTTTGACGCTAATGGCCTCTTGACCGTCTCAGTGGGAGACCTCGAAAATCCCTCTCACACGGTGATGCTGTCCAGCGCTTTCACAGGGCAGGTCGGATCCACAGACATCGACCCCGCAAACGATGGCACAGCGGACCTCTCGGCATTTGGCACGGTGTACGATGCACTGAGTGTTCCCGACAATGATTCAGATCAGTGCTACGGGGTGGCGGCTGGGGGAACGGACCTGACGTACATCGGATCAGAACCCGAGCTGGTGTTCCGAGACCCGAAAGGTGCACTGGTTTCCGGAAACGATTGATTGGATGATCGATTGATTCATTGATTCATGGCAGATTGATTCATTGATCCGTGTAGTGAATGTGCGAGTGAGTGAGAATACGAGTGATGTGGTGATGTGGTTTCGGACAAGCAAAAGTGCTGCATCCTTTCACCCCCCAACTTA
This sequence comes from Chromera velia, assembly GCA_018398765.1. Lineage (NCBI taxonomy): Eukaryota > Chromeraceae > Chromera > Chromera velia. The sequence goes on along the minus strand of JAHBMJ010000002.1, from coordinate 30,193 downwards.
CACATCAGGAGGTGCTGGAATGATGGGACAGGGTGACAGATACTCTCTGCATGACAAGGATGATCGGACTGTCACTGCAGGGCCCGTTCGATTGCTTCTTTCCGTAATTCCCTTTTGCGTTGTTGGGGATGGATAGAAGCAGACCACTGAAATTTCTTTCCTTAATTCTCTTTTGCGCTGTTTGGGATGCATAGAAGCAGGCCTCTGAAATGCGCCGCTTTGCCGGCTGTTTACTTGAGGCAACCACAGTGAGTGTTGCCATGTGTTTGTGCAGACGACGCATGGTACGCAGCAGTCCAGACCGGCAACCTGATTCTGAAAGACGCAAATGGGAACGATTTGGACTCCTCCAGCTTTGACACAGACCCTCTGAGTCTGACGGTGGGCGTGCAGACTTTTGGGAGCGTCAACCCTTCGGTGGTTGCTACCACAACCACCACAACCCCCAGCAGCACTTCCCTTGCCTCCACCACCACCACCACAACAACAACAGGTCAGTTTGAGATCGCCAGATGCTGACTAGTCAGCGGTGAGAGGTGAAAAGACGGAAAGGGGGAGCGTGATAGGCAGGAAGCAGGCGAACAAAGCAGTAAGGAAAGAAGAGAGGAGAGGAGGGAGTCGTGTGCGTGCACAGGCAGACTCTAGCTGTCCCCTACTCTCACACAGTCAGTCTCTTGAGTCCTTCCAATCAGTCTCTCTGCATGCATGCATGCATGCTGCAGGGTCTTCCCATTCCCCTCTACCCAGTGTGGTTCTGAATGAGGTCTTCGTCTCCCACTCGGGCACAGACGATACAGAGTTCTTTGAGCTCTACGGAGCCGCAGGTACTTCTCTTGAGGGTCTCTCATTTATCTGCGTGGAGGGCGACTCGTCAGCCACTGCGGGGACTATCGATGTTCGTTTTGACTTCAGCAATTCAGACGCAGTGGGATCGAACGGTTTCTTCTTGGTAGGCAACCCCGAGGGACTTGGGGACAATTATGGAGTGACCCCAAACCGCGACATCAGCACAAGTTTCATCGAGAACGGGTCCCAAACGTGTGCTTTGGTGAAGACTTCCAGCATTTCTGGAAGCTCTGTGACCGGAACGGAAGAAGTAATCGATGCCGTAGGACTGACAGATGGCGGGGCTGGGGATACGTTCTTCTTCAATGCTTCGGTTGTCGGGCCTGATGGGGTTTTTCTCCCTGCAGGTCTGTCTGAAGAAGAAAACGGAAGAAAACTTACTGTAGCTGCTTTTTGTTTCATGTTCAACTGATCCGTGAGAAGTTTTCGGAATCTTGACATGACTTGTTTTTCCCTTCTGTCTTCCGTTTGGCATGCGTTTTTTTTTTGTCAAGGTTCTCTTCGTGTTCTACATGTGGCTTCTTTTTTTTTTCTTTCTGTCTTTCTTTCTTTCTTTCTTTCCTTCTTTCTTTCTTTCTTTCTTTCTTTCCTTCCTTCCTTCCTTTTTTCTTCTTTTTCTTTCTTTCTTTCTTTCTTTCTTTCTTTCTTTTCTTTCTTTCTTTCTTTCTTTCTTTCTTTTCTTTCTTTTTTTCTTTCTTTCTTTCTTTCTTTCTTTCTTTCTTTCTCTCTCTTTCTTTCTTTCTTTCTTTCTATCTTTCTTTCTTTCTTTCCTTCCTTCCTTCCTTCCTTCCTTCTTTCTTTCTTTCTTTCTTTCTTTCCTTCCTTCCTTCCTTCCTTTTTTCTTCTTTTTCTTTCTTTCTTTCTTTCTATCTATCTTTCTTTCTTTCTTTCTATCTTTCTTTCTTTCTCTCTCTCTCTCTCCCTCTCTCTCTCTTTCTCTCTCTCGTTTCTTTCTTTCTTTCTTTCTTTCTTTCTTTCTTTTCTTTTTTTCTCTCCTTCTTTCTTTCTTTCTTTCCTTCTGTCTGTCTGTCTGTCTGTCTGTCTGTCTGTCCGTCTGTCTTTCTCTCTTTCTTTCTTTCTTTCTTTCTTTGTTTGTTTGTTTGTTTCTGTGTTTCTGTCTTTCTGTCTTTCTGTCTGTCTGTCTATCTGTCTGTCTGTCCGTCTTGCTGACCTCCTTGGTCATTGGCAGTTCGTTCGTTCGTTCGTTCGTTCATTGACATTGGTAATCTCCTGCACTACAACCGCATACATGTGCCGGGTGATGATCCACTGCAGGAGTGCGACGAGCTTCTGACGGTGTGGACACAGATGCAAAATCCGACTGGTTGATGTCGGATTTCCACCTGGGCACTGATAATACTCCGACAGCCGGCCAAAGTCAGTCGTGCCGCACAGAGCTCTCTCAACTCCACACGTTGATGCACTGGGAGTGTTGAATCTTGTTAGACAGCTCGGAAAACTTCAGTTGGATATCCCTAGGCGAAGGATAGGATTCAGCAAAGCATCAACAGTCAAAGTAAAATGCAACATTGCGGCGTACCATACAAAAATGAAGACCGATTTCGCACTCGGTTCCCTGGGCATGCTTGCTGCGATGATCTGTGCACCTAGCGGTCCTGCTTTTGGAGGCTCTCTTTTTTCCTGTCTGACGCGGTGATGCAGCAGACGGGGAGGATCGAATGGAGTACACTTTGTACACACACCGCGTACATAAATGCGAACAAATTGCAGCCCTTACTCTTCTTAGATGTTTGTTCTTGCCTCTGCAGACACCACAATCACCATCACCACGACCACGACCACCATTACCACCACAACCTCCTCAACTGCCACCACGACAGGTACCACCAGTCTGACTACCACTCTTATCTACGCCATCCAGGGAAGCTCCCACGTCTCCCCGCTGGTGCCCTCTCTGAACGGCTCTTACTCCAACGCTGCTGCCAGCACTCTGGTGGTTGCAGGCACTCAGGTGCGCACAAAGGGCATCGTCACGGCTGTGGACTCTAACGGGTTCTACTTACAGGTGAGGGGGGACTGGGTGAGTTGGCTTCAGAGTCTGCTAGTTGGTGCACTGCTCAAAATGTTTTGTGCTCGGAAGCAGAGTGAAAGGAAGAATATGAGGAAGAAAAGAAGGGTGGGAGTTTGCAGTTCTAAGCTGGTATTCCTGTGTGTATGCATTGACCTCTCATGTCTCTCGGAGCTTTGTTTGATTGTATCGCAAGAAGCATGACTGATTGAGCCTTTCGAGTTGACACGGAACTTGTGGCGGAGAAGTAAAAAAAATAGTGTGCGTACGAGGTGACTCTCCTTCCTGCCTGCTGTCAAAAACAGGATGCCACAGGCGATGGTGACCCCTCGACTTCCGACGCTCTGTTCGTCTTCACCAGTAGCGCTCCGACAGTCTCTGTGGGGGACGAGGCACAGGTAGGACGAGTGAGTGCAATGGTATGTGTGTGTGTGTGTGTGTGTGAAGCTTCTCGGTTCTAGTGCTGCCAAGAATCAAGAGTGGTGAAAGAGCGTGGATCGGTAGATCAAGAGACCAGATTGGAGGGCCATATCGATTTCAAGCGATGAAAGTGAAGCAGGGAGGGAGAGAACGGGTGCATGAGGAAAATGAAAAGTGGATTGAGTGACCATCGATCTGCTTCCTTCCAGACATACACGCTAACCGATAAACAGACAAAAAATTAAACAGGCACGAAGCGCTGAGAAAAATTTCGTTCTGGCTACCTTCCTTTCTTCCTCTCTTCCTAGCTCTCTTCCTTTCTTCCCTCCTTCCTTCATCTGACTAATTGCCTGAATCAATCAGATGAAGAATTCGGAACATGGAGGGACTGGCATTTTCTCTTTGGGACAGACCTAGTAAAGTGATTTGCTCTTGCCACCGTACATGCCTACTGCCCAAAATGGAGCTGGCGGGCTACACACAGAGACGGAGTAAGGACTTCCGGGTGCTTTCCACAGCTTACAACTTCGAAGATATAAAGTGCAAAGTGTTGGCATGCCCACACAACGCAAGGGAGTTTGCACAGAAAACATGTCGGCGCATTGATCCAAACGTCACTTTTGCCGAATGCGTTTTCAGGGTGACAAGAATGTCACGCAGCTCCATATACACATTTGACAATTCAACAAATCCGGTCGGATACGGAACATAGTTTGATGCAACTTCATGTTGTTGCAGGTTGAGGGGACCGTCTCTGAGTTCTTTCCAGGAGGCACGAACGCTCGGGGTCTCTCCATTACTCAGATCTCATCTGTCTCCTCTGTATCTGTTCTGAGCAGCATCAACACGCTCCCTCCCCCTGTGGTCATCGGAGCCAGCGGGCGGACTCCTCCAAAGCAGGTGAGTGCCTTGACATGACCTCAACGGCTTTAACTGGTACTCTTGCCATGTGTATCTTGCAGGAGGGCATCTGAATGGTGCTCTCTTTTCCCCTGCACAGTTTGCTGCACTGTTTCCATTCTCTGATTGTTTTGTCCATTCGTCGGGAACGGAATATGGATGAGGGATGGTGGCTGTAGACCTGCGGATTGACTTCATCCGTCCATGCGTAAGTCGACAGGGGCGCGTTTCTTTCAGTGAGTGAAAATTTAATGTTGATGTCTGCGTTTATTCCTGCAGCTGATTGATGATGACGCTTTTGGAGCCTTCCAACCTGCAGAGGACGGCATTGACTTTTTTGAGTCTCTGGAAGGAATGAGGGTGACGGCAGAAGACGTTGTCGCAGTCAGCCCCACCAACAGGTACGTCTGCTTGCTGTGTGATCCAGTGCTCGTTTGGCTGGCTGGCTGGCTGGCTGGCTGTCTGGTTGATCGAGGAGAGACGGAAAAGAAAACAAGAGTAACTCCAAACGGTAATGCGAAAAGTACAAAAAGAAATCCCTCCCGTCTGCATTCAACATCGCACGCAGACATCACATGGTACAGCGATATCTCACACTCAGCCATTCATTATCGGCAGCTAGGTGAAATTGGTGGTCTCACTCAGATGCCACGTACACTTCTTCTCTTTCTCGAAGGTCTCTGGTTGTATAGTACGAGGAAGGTTCATTTTTCAATTTGCTGTGTGCATCTTTCACATTTGTCGCTTACTGTGGAGCATTCAACAATTTTACAGAATACTCAGCTTTTCACCCTCTAATCAAGTGCATGCAGATTCAACGAAATTTACGGAGTAGTCAACGGAGCCTCGTCCGTCTTGTCGTCGTCATCTCGCAGCAGCAGAGGGGCCTTGACGGTCTCGGACGGAAACTTCCACCCTCAAATTGTACAGATCGATGACAATTATCCCTTTACTGTGGCAATACCAACGGTGGGCAATGCATGTTAAACGGCAAGACAAAGAACCGTAGGAGGGGAAAAAAAGCGAAGAAGAATGCATCACCATGTTGGTTTGAAAAGACTACGTACAAGAAAATGTGTTACTAATGCTCGATGCGCCTCATTTTCTTCGAGGCTTCCACTCTCCAACCGAAGATGCAAAATCACACACGGACAGGCAGGCAAAACTTCAACCGTAATTTTTCAACCTCTAAGACTTTTCAAAAATCAACTAAGGAGGTCCGTCTGTGTGCAGGTCTCAGTGGGCGATCATTTGGGTGACGTGACTGGAGTTGTCGGGTATTCCTTTGGGAACTTTGAGATTTACCCGACAGAGACCATCCAGCACCAGCAGCCTGCACAGGGAAAGTTGCAGTACGAAGAGACAACGATCACAGGAGGGAGGGGAAAGCTGACTGTGGCAACCTTGAACGTTCTGAACTTGGACGTCAATGAGGCAGATGGCGACACAGACGTGGCAGATGGCAGGTCAGCCGGGAATGTTTTTTTTCTCACATATTCGTTGCTACAGATTGTTTCTGTATTTTGTTTTGAAAGTTGAAAGTGATGATATAGGCTTCTGAGACGGCAAAAGGAAGGCCGATGTCGTCAGTCATCTCTCTGAGGCTCTCACCTGATCGACGCCATGGCGTGGAGGGCCTGTCCATGCAGGTCATACTTGAGAGAGTCGTATGAAGGTCGCTCTTTGCTGGTCAGTGGTATGCTGTATTTCCTCGTAATTGAGTGCAGGTTCACGGCTCTGGGCAGAATCGTCGCGAATCGCCTGAAGGCCCCCGACATTGTGGGACTGCAGGAGGTGCAGGACAACAGTGGGTCGACAAACGACGGCACGACATCAGCTGATGACACTCTTTCGGTGGGTTGATGATATGCGCATGATATTGCTTCATGTATAATATTTAGAAGGTACCTTTGTAAACTAGTGAGGAGGAGCTTTTGGTGAATTGCCAATATGTGTAGAACATGGCAATCATTTGATTTGCAAGCATGCCTTTGGGAGAACCAGCTGTCAATAAGAGGGAGCTCTTCCGTTTCTTGCTCTCACCCCCTGAAATCCTGCATTTCCATGTCTGCGCTGCTGCAGGCCCTTGTCGCAGCAATTTCGTCAGCAGGCGGCCCCTCCTACTCATTCACAGACATCGATCCTCAAGACGGCGCTTTCGGAGGCCAACCCGGGGGAAACATCCGGAACGCATTTCTGTACAACTCCCAGAGGGTCTCTCTGGAGTCTGAACCCTGCACGGTCAGTCAGTGAGGGAGGGACTGGAGGGGGGGGGGGTATGCTGTCGTCAGGAGACGGTTTTGAAGGTTGGCCTGTCGGAAAATGAGGAAGAGATGCTCTGTGTCCCTGTTGATTGTATTGATAACAGCATGTACGTGTCCCCTCAATAAAACCAAAGACCGATACTGTGAAGTACTGCATTCATGTTCTATCATCAGTTTTGGTGGACGAAACGATTGAGAGCAGCATCTTGGAAGGAGCCATCATGGAGGCATAACCTCCTTTTCAAAGGTCCATGTGCCGTCGCGAAGCCAATTCTCGGGACGTATGATTATACTCAGACAATTTCATGCAGTCCTCTTCAACCTCAATCACTAACTCACTCGCGCAGCCAGTCACTTACTCAGTCAGTCAGTGAGTCGGTGAGTCAGTGGGTCAATGAGTCAGTGCGTGGCTGTGTGCAGCTGGTGGAGAACTCGACCTCGCCGGCCTTCACAAATTCGCGGCAGCCTCTCGCCTGCGTTTTCGGCTTCCTGGGAGAGAACGTTACTGTAGTCAACGTGCACTTCACCTCAAAAGGAGGAAGCGCAACTTACATGGGCAGAATACAGGTGAGCGCATATTTCTGTTCAATGACTCGAATTTGACAATAACAGAAACGAAAGGAGGCCCGCCTGACTAAAAACGGTCGATTTTCCATGCATCCGCGTGCAAAGAAGACAAGGAAGTTGGTGGGTGTGGAGGATCGACAACCGTGAAGGCAGCAGACGTCCTTCCTAGATCTTCGACGAGGATTGTCTTTGCTCCGCATCTACTGGGCTGCCCCGCCACACTCGTATGGACAGCTAGTCGATCTCTTGGCACACGTAGGATGAGGAATCGATATGGCATGCAGGGAAAGTCAATCAGAATTCCACTTGCTGCATGATCAATCTGTCTTATTTGACCTCGTATTGCAATCGGGTCCATCGACTGCTACCCGGTCTCCCTCACTCAATCAGTCTCTCTCTGTGCATTTGCCCTTCTAGCGTACGTGCAAATGTTTTGTGGATCTGCCCCTGGCAGCCAGCCCTTCACACCCGTGTGGCTGTACCTTTTTGAACTGTGTGGGTTTTTTTGTGCAGCCCTTTGAGACGCGGCAAGAGGACGCAGAAGTCAACGGAAACGTGGACAGGAGGCGTGCACAATCTGAGGTCGTGCAGGCTTTCGTGCAGGACAAGGAAAAGGTACGACGATTGATGAGATTATGTCTGGTACAGATTTCCAACGAGGGAGAGAAAAGACAAACGGGCCGGTATTTTGGATCAGGTGATGTAACCTGAATGAGTCGCTGACAGCCCAGAGCCTTTTCAGAAGTTGATAATGTTGGGACAGAATTGCGAACTTCTGCGAGAGTGCTTTTCTGCTTGCAGGTCGTCATTTTGGGGGACTTCAACGAATTCGACTTTGTGAGTCCAGTCGCGTCCTTTGCGTCCTCTCTCAACTACACCGTCCTCACAGGAACTCTTCCGGAGACAGAACGCTACACCTACATTTTCTCTGGGAGAGCTCAGGTAGGTTTCTCAGCTATATGAAAAGTGGAATGACTCTGAGTGACAATGATCCAACAATAACTTGCTGTCATCGTTGTCATTTGGAAGAGTAGACAGACAAAATGCATTTTCATGCCGCTGGACGATCAAGATGACCGGGTCTCCCAAATCTTCCCTTGGAAGGAGACCTCAGGGCATCAATTCTGAAGGACATCCTTTCAGGATGAGAGTTGACGCATGCAGTTTCTCTCACACCTCCATGCTGCTCCCTTTTCCGACAGTACGAATCTGGGAGTTCCGCAGAGTCGTGCATGGCGCGGAGATCCACAGAGCGTCTGGCCCGACGGCCCCATTAGCTGCATGGGCCCTGCACTGACTCTATGGCGCGCGTCGCCTGATTTCCTCTATGCAGGCTCTGGATCACATTATCGTCTCTCCCTCTCTTGCTGCGATGTCCGAAATCGACATCGTGCATGTGAACAGTGAGTTCTCCCAACCAGCGTCTGACCACGACCCTGTGCTGGCACGATTTGGAAACGTGGACGAGTGCGCATCAGGAACGCATAACTGTCACCAGAAAGCGAGGTGCGAGAAATCTTTCGGCAGCTTCCTTTGCAGCTGTTTCTCCGGGTATGGTAACGGAATTCGCTGCATTCATCCCGGATTCCTCCTTTTCTCCCCCCCCCCCTTCAGCGGAAATGAAACGAATTCCACAGTAGGGGGCATCCGCACGACTCTGAAGGCCCGCAACGCTGTCACTGAGCGTTTTCTTTTGTCGTCGGATGACTGGACAGATGACCCCTTCGAGGTCACTCTGACGAGGGCAGACGCGGAGAGCGCGAACGAAATTTCGTTCTCAGGGACAGTGTCAATCCGCGTCTTTGCTGTCGAATGGCCTGCAGCGACGTGCACTCTGAGTGCTGCTCTAACGATCGAAAGAGGCTTTGCGGAGGCCACAGTGCTCCCCTCCGCTGCAGGGGTGACAGTTCTCGAGCTGAGTACAGAGGCGAATGGAGTTCTGGCAGGGGTCGTGTCGGGATCCCTGGAATTCTCTTGCAGCACCGCCAGAAGGAGACGGCAGTTGCACACCCGGGAGGAGCCTGAGGGAAGGGAGGAGGACTTAGGAAATTCCTGGGTTGAGGAGGAGGAGGGAGGTGAACAAGCGGAAGGGAGGGTACAAAGGAGACAGCTTCAAGCCACCCGTCTGGGATATGCGCTGTCGATTTCTTCTTCGGATTCCGACGAGGGGGCAGAAGGGGGAGACGGAGGGGGGTCTGCTGATTCGTCGGGGGGATCCTCTTCTTCTGAAAGTGGATCTGCAGTCACACCCTCTCCCACAGAGACAACAACAACACAAACTTCTGAAGACAGCACGGACTCAGCTGAAGAATCTTGCACCTCTGATTTTACTCAGTGTGTCTGGTTCCTTCCTGTTGTGACGTTGGTGCCTTTTGGCCTTTCAGGGGGTCTGTTTGTCGTCCTCTTCTACTGCGGTTGTCTGAAATGGCGCTGTCCGAAGGCTTCGAATGGCTCTAGAAAAGGAACAAGTGAGGCAGGGGAGACGAACACAGTCTCAACGCCCAGAGCTGGTGCGTCAAGTGACGTGCAGGAACAAAACGTCCGCCCCCAGATTTATCCACAGTCTGCAGCAATGCACAGCGCTGCTCAAACTCTCAGTCTGCGATCGAATCCTTTCTCCTCCTCATCTCGAAGCCTCCCTCTAAACCCTGTTGATTCTCGACGCTCCCTAAACAGAGGAGAGCCTGAGGGCAGACGACTGCCCTATCTGGACTCCCAGGCCTCCAAGACCGATCGTTCTTCTTCTCTGAGGGCAGGAATGGACGTCCTCTTCTCTGAAAACGGCAACGCCTTCTTACTCTTACACCCACAAAACGGTCAGCTCAGCCAGTCAGCTTGCAGGAGGATGGGCAGTCGTGAGGCAGGGAATAGTAATATTGTGAAAGGCAGAAAACATGTACTTTGTTTTCGATTTTTGCGTGATTGTTAAAATTAGATAGACAAATGCGTAAAGTGCCTTTCAATTCCAGAGAGACCATCCCTCCGCCTATCCATCTTCCCAGGTTTGCTCAACGCCCTCTCTCACGTTTTTCACCTTTCTTCCTGCAGGGCAAATCCAGGTCTGGCTGAGTCCAGCCGACTCTTCAGAGAGCCGCCTCATATGGTCCTCCCCCCCTCAGAGTTTTGTTGAGGACGACCACACAGAGGTGGAGGAGTCGGAGATCGGGTCTGAGCAGGGAACACCTGTGCGCCTCCGCACGGCCGCGTTGCAGAGTCCCACTGCACGCCTGCAAGAGAGGGCAGAAATGGGCCTCAGAATGATGAGAGACGGGGTGCCGGAGGACCCGGATGATGAAGTGAAGCCTCTCACAGGCAGAGTTGCAGAGAAGAACAAGGCCAGGTTCACCGGTGCAGCTTCTGCAGTCGAGTCAGAGTGTGGCCGCCCAAAGGGATGGGGGCAGTGGGTGGGGGAGATGACCACTCGCAGCATGGCTGCTTTGACCGGACGACGATCGGAGAAACGGGTGGTTGCTTCCGCGGAGAATTCGAGTAAGGTGAAAGGACACGAAAAACCACAGGGTACTTTTGAGTTGGTGCTTTCTCAAGAAGGACGACTGACGGTCATCTTCAAAGAACACGGTTGGTTTGGTTCGTCAACGGAGGGAAGAAACCAACAGGCATTTTCCGCAGGAAGAAAAAGGCTTGCGCGTGCTCACACCCCGTGCACCTTCGGGCCCGTCTCCGATTTCTCTCTTGCCGCCGACTCCACAATCCTTCCCGCCCCCCCCCCATTTCTCTCTCTCTCTCTCTCTCTCTCTCTCTCTTTCTATATATATATATATATATGTATATATATGTGTGTGTGTGTGTGTGTGTGTGTTCCCAAACATCCGTTCCTTGGCTTTCGATTTCGTTCGCCGGGGCTACCCTCTTCGTTCGTCTTTAATTTGTGCGCTTCTCGTTGGACTTCCTGTGTTGAGCCGTCGTGTGTGTCTCTGTCGTGTGTGTTGAGCCGTCGTCTTTGTGCGTGTGTCTCTATCGCTCCGTGTGCCACCTTAGATGGGCTCAGGCTGTTTCGAGTGTGTGTTCAAGTTACGTCCTCTGATCATTGTGCATGCAGACACAGAGAAGAGGACCAAGACGTCTGCAGACGCAGGGCTCGAGAGGGTCGTCTGGCAAACTCCCCCTCCTGAGGAGTCACTTCAGGTCCTCGCGCCCTTCCGTGCCCTTCTGGTGCATAGTCAGGCAAGTGGCAGGGGAGCAGACGAAAAGAAACCCCGTGCGTCTGTGGAGCTGAAGGTGGTCTCTCGATCAAGTGCGTTGGCTGTGTGGAGCTCCCGATGGCCTGCACGGCAGTGAAAGCTAACAAACAACAACAAAGCACTATATGCTTAAAAAACGTTTTTAACAAACATAGCTAGAAACATAGAAAATTGGAAATATCGAAAAAATATTTAGTATGTACTAAAACATGATTTAAACATCGTGAGAGACTAGCCCGATTGAGTCTATATGTTGAACTTGGATGGATCGGAACCGCCATCACGGCGCCGTGTTTAGAATCCTCTTTTCCTATATTTGTATCTAGATACTAATTATGTTGAATATACAGCTTATTATATTCTATAGAGCAGAGTAGTATTAAAACATCTATTTAACTTTAAAGTTTAAAATTGATAAATTACATTAGTACGTTGAATTTCGCAGAATGAAAACTCCTAATTAAAATTTATTAATTTAAGTATATTTAAGTCTCATGCAAAATTACTAGCAAAATTATATGATGTGGCTAGTAATGCGGGTTCAACCCTAATGATTTATCTACTAGTAGCTTATAGCAATTTAATTATGCAGTGATTATGACGATACATATTATGTGCCAGATCATGTTATTTGATGATGATGCTCGAGTTTAAACGAAAGTTTAAATCGCAAATTCTGTCCAATCCATCTAGCAATCCAAATGGCATATGCCACTCGGATCGTATTGTGTTCATCGAATCATGTTTCGATCAATTTGAAAGTTCACTGCGCGGCAGGGGCTCGGGGGTGCACTCCTGGAGCCAGTGTATGCCAGTGTGAAGCGCACTAGGAAGCGCATCAGCAAAGCTGAACAAACTCTTGATAAACAAATGAGGTGATGATTTAGGGGCCAACTCTGAAAGGGTAATGACACAGGGGGAGAAAGATCGAAGGAAACCAGGACTTACCAATTTTCTTTGCTTCCCCGTGCATCGCTTCATTCCTTTTGATTCCTTTGTTTCTGAGCCTGGCTGTACGACTAGATGCATGTGGGGGTTTGGAGCGACTCGACTGATTTCTCTGTGATCTGTACTTCTTGAAACCGCTGCTCGCCTGAGGCGGTTCTTTTACTGATCGCTCTCTCGCCTTTGCCTCTATTCAGGCCAAACAACAAAGCTCGACTCGACGCAGACTAGTCTGATCAGTCGAGATCCTATCCCCTCCCTCTCCGCTTCCCGCCTCTTCATCCGATCAGCGCCCTTTCTCTTCTGTGAGCCTGGCCAACCAATTGACGAACAGAGAAACGGGAAGTCATTACACAGGGGATCCGGGATCAGAGAAGGCATGGCGGTCTAGGCCGCCTTCTGAGCGAGAGACAGCTAGGGTGAGGACCAAGGGATCTCACACCGACCTTACACTCCCGCTCTGTCTAGACTGCTTAACGGAAGTTACCTCTTTCCCTCGGTACCCTACCCTGCACTGCAGTGAGGGGCCACCGAGGGCACGGACCTTTCTGCATCGATTTGGTGCGGTCCCACACGATTCCGTACCCAGACCTCCTCGCCTAGCTCTCTCCAACGAGGTTTCCGTATCGGAAATTTGAGGCAAACAGAACGCCTCAGACGGACATGAGGCTGATGGGAGGAAGGGCTGCTTTCCTAGACGACAAGAATGATGTACACAGAGACGGGAAAGGGAACCCTCGGAAGGAGGCACACACGGAGGCTAGATTTATCGATCGCTCGACAGCCCCACTCC
>JAHBMJ010000002.1:10000-17028 GCA_018398765.1 Chromera velia | reverse complement strand
CGTGCCGACTCCTGAGGAGGGATTGAAACGAACAGAGAAGCAGTTAGTTTGCTGCCTTCCCGTCCAACGTCTTGTCGCGCCCTCTTTCCCTTTCCCTGCTCCTCTTCCTCTCCTCATCTCAGTGTCTCGAGGGGGGGGGGGGGAAGCTTCGATGTTGAACGGAGAAAGTAAGATTCGGAGCAAAGAAGAGGCAACGCTATGCCGAGAGCACACACAGCCGGCTGCTGTAGACTCTCGGAAGCTCTCTCCGTCCAGTGTACCATTGAGGGACCCACCTGTCTGTCTCCGAACAAGGCCGGGGCTATCTCTCCCTCCCTCCCTACACAAACCTATCCTCGTCTTTTCTTTTCCTGTTTCAACCTTCTCGAACCTGAGCCTACCCCTCTTCCCCTTTCTGTCCAATCCACCTAAATTTTGTCCTGAGTCAAAAAACAGACCAGCGAGAATATTTGATTAATATTCTCACTGTCGCGTGTTTCTTTTTCCGGTCCCCTCCAACAGAAGGCGTCTCCCCGCCTCTGGAGGAGACGGGGACGTAGACGGAGACAGAGAGTCTTCCACGGCCTTGAGACGAAGCTGAATGTCCCCTACTCTGCTCAAGAGAGTCTGCGACTTACTCGAAAGCACATCCAACCTCTCGCCCAATCTTTTCTCGAGCCCCCGAAGCTCCTCAAGGACATCCCGACTTGAGGGCTCCTTCATAGGGTCTAGAGCGAATCTCGAGGGGGGGGGGGAAGAAGAGTACGAATTTCGCCAGTGGGACAAGTAAAAGGGAGTCAGCATCAAGAGCAAGGAGACGAATACAATGGACGCATAGACAAGGCTTTTCTTAGTGCAAGGACCCCAGCACTGAAAATTGAGAGAAAGAGTGGGCATCTTGTCATGCAGTTACAGTCGATAAATCAAAGATCCCCAACGGTGGAAAAATTCAAGTCAAATATTGAAGACAGTCCTTCTGTATATTTGGCTTCGAGAGCCTACATGCACGTCGATCTCACAGTACATCATAGGATTCACATAATCAATTTAAGGCTGAAGCGCAGACACAAAACGTATACGTCACGAATTTGATCGAATTTGGGTCTCCAGACTCTTCGATCGCCTGTCTAGGCATCTTCACTGATCGATGGCAATGCATTTCCTCTGTGTGTATGAATTTGTGTAGACCGAGCTAAAGGGCCGAGCTAATCCCGAATTCCGCATGCATGCCGAGGGCTTTGGTAGCTTTACAACACGCCCGCGTCTCCTCATGTCTCCGAACAACAGCCTTGTCCGTCACAGTAACAGGAACAGGACGCTGATAATGATGCATTCTGTGATCAGGTGGTTGTGACACGCGACTAATCGAAGCATCCTCTCACAGACCCTCAGTCAATGCTTGCACTCAAAGAGGCGAATCGACCGACGAGACGCGCTACGATCCACTTACCTCCAAGCATATCGAGACCGAGCTAAATTGTAGAGTGGTGGCTCGGTTCGTTTTGGACGGGTGCCCTCTTTCATGCATGGCGTTTGTTGTCTTGTGTGTACAAAGCTGTCGAAGAGAAAATGTACGATGGGCACATGCCTCAGAGTGGATGGAAGAGGGCCTTCCTGGAGGGCCTCAGGAAGCGAGACGAAGCGACCAAGCCTTACGAGTCCCTCATGAACGAATGTAAGCCAGAGAGAAGGGCTGGGGAGGGGGGGTTGCCGGCCGAAGGTGGAGGGAGAAACGGGTTGTGCGGGGAAGAGCAAGCACAAAGGAGGACAAATCGGATATGTGGGAATGTGACCTGGGAAGCCCTCCTGTTCGATTGTCAAAGAGCGAGGCAAAAAAGGAGTGGAGAAAAAGGCGCCACGCAGCCGATGAATGGAAAAGATAAAAAGAGATTCAGTATGGAAGCTGGAAACGGAAACGGGGGCAATCTTGCCCCATGCCTCAAACTCTCACCTGCTCGTGTCCCCCGTCCCAGCGGCTGGCCTGCAGTGTAGCTGTCTCCTCTGACAACACTGCTGGGCAACGCGTTGTCCTCTGGTGCAAACCATTCATTCTGCTCGTCTTCTCCCCTGCAGATATGACACTTGTCTTCAGACTGAGGGAGAGAGGGGGGCTGGGGATCAGTAGGGGAGCTGAGGGGGGAGGGGGCGGCGATGGTGGTTCTCTGGGTCAGTCTGAGAGTGCATGCGGGTCCCTGCATGTGCTCGAACGCTATCTTCACTCTCGAAGCTTTTGCGTGCCTTGTTTTGCTTTGTGAACATGCTTTCAGCCCATCTGCAGCTAGTCTGCAGTTACCGGATGGGCACCAACGAGGTTCATCTTTCTTTCAGTGCAGATAGAAAAGAGAGAGCAGCGATGCAGCAGCATGTTCGTTTTCGGAGAAGAAGAAGAAGAAGATGCACTGAGAGGACGCCCCGCGGTCTACTTCAATCAATCGCCATATCACTCTGAGAGAGGCAGCATTCTTTCTTTTCTTGCATGCATTCATGCAGATGCATTCATGCATTTGTGTGTGGGCCTGCCTGTCTGGATGAATTCAAATCATGCAGCGGAACTCCAGGGGGAGCTGGAACGGTTGACGACTCAGACTCAAAAGCTGACCGAGCGCAACACGTTTTTGCAAGATCAGCTGGCAGAGGCGAACGAGGAGGCGGCGAAATTCAAAAAATTGGTAAGTCAGTCCAGAATACAGTCGAGTCTTTAATTTGTAAAGGAGGTGCACCGGTGGGATGGATGCCGGTAATGAATAATGTGGAGTGCCTGCAGGGGAGATTGCTGCCAAAACACAAAACGAAAAGACAAACCAACCAGTCCATTCATTGAAAAAAAGATGCAAGAAAGAGCCTGAGCCCGAGAGTGGATGGGGAGAAAACGGAAGGGAAGAAGCGACTCCAATTCGATTCCGACTGTTGTGCAATCCTCTCTCTCTCTGTGTGTGTGTGTGTGTGTGTGTGTGTGTGTGTGTGTGCGTGTGTGTGACACTGTGTGTGTGCGTTTGTGTGTGTGTGTGTGTGTGTCCGTGTGTCTTTTTTGTGGTGCCTTCTGCCTGCCTGGTCAGTCGCCTTTCTTCCCTCGAATAGATTCTCCTTCATGCACTTCCGTTGTTGTATTCATATTTATTTGGGACTGGGAGTCCGTAGATGAAGGAATCGAGCTTGGGCTGGATAGCAAGGGGGCTTGCACCGCCCCCCTCCCTTTCTTCCTCCCGACACGTTGAGTCTTTCAACAACCTTCGTGGTTTTCTGTTATTCATTTTGCAGCACGAGAATGATCAAATGAAAATTCGGAGGCTGGAACTCGAAAGGTACGCAGATAAAGAAAGGAAGGAAGGAAGGCTGGGCGGAAGAATAGCAGGACAGTCTGCTTTCCATTCCAGGTACCTCCTTTTCTTTAGGAAATAAGAGAGGAGGGCGGTCGTCTTTCAGACTGTCACGGAATGCCCGATGTGTAAGGAGATTTAGGAGGAAAGAGAAGGGGGAAAGGGAAGGGAGGCAAGCAGGCAGGCAGGAAAGCAGGTAGAAAGGGAGGGTGGGGGGCCAAAGAGCAAGCAGAAAAAAAACGAAGAAAGTATCGAGAAAAAAAAAAGCGAAGGCAGTATGGAAGCAAGCTGGAAAGTAAAGAAGCCACAGACGTCAGAGAGAGACAAGGAAGGCACAGTGGACAGATGAACGAACCCTTCGAAGACCAAAGTTCCCGGACGGCCTCGGTGTCTTCTCTTTTTCTTTCCACGTTCTGTGTGTGCTTCCCTTACATTCTATCCCTCTCTCTCTCATTCTGTCTTCTCCCTGTCCGTCTCCCTTCCCTTCGATGTGCAGATACGAGAATCAAGAGCTTGCAAAGAGCCAGGAACACAAACTGGCAGAGAACGACGAGATCATCAAAGCCTATGTCAGTCAGTCAGTCAGTCAGTCAGTCAGTTGCATTATGTGGTGTCTCCCGAGTTGTGTGCATGCCGGTTTCCCTCCCTCACTATCTGTCTGTCTATCCATTTGTTTGTATCTTTTTCTTTCACAAGAGGCTGGTTGCGTTTTTCTGTTCACTCTCTTTCACGGCACCCATCCCTCCCTCATCCTCTTTGTCTGGTGTTCATCAGCCGCAAAGGAGAGAGAAAGACCCATCCTGTCTGCAAGTATCGCTTCGGCTACTGCCAGTAACAAGTCCTGCAACTCCTTTTCTTCCTGCATCCCCTCACTTCCCTCACTGACTGTCAAAGCATCCAAAGACTGGCTGTATCTCTCCTCTATCTTCCCCTCTGGCTGGCTTCAGGAACAAAAGCTAGAGGAACAAGAGCACAAGGAAAGGACTCTTCGAAACGAAATTCAACAACTGACTCTCGGGAGAGACACATTGGCAAAGTCAGCGCATGCGTCTGTGTGTTCTTCCGCGTGTCCATCAAGTCTGTGATGTCGCATCATTGTGTTTGTGGGGAAAGAAAGAAACTCTTCTGAGAACTCCCTCTTCTGTGCCTGCCTCCCTCCGCTGAAACGGCACATATTCGTGGACGAGAGGTCGATTCTGTGTGAGAAGCATGGCTTTCTTGGTTTCCAGAGGGAGTTAAACGAGAAACTTTCACATCTTTCCCTTGTTTTCCTCCGTTTACTTTCCATTCATGTAACTTGAAGAAGAGTGTAACAAAAGCACCGCCCTCTGTTGACATTCGGCGTGTCTCTTCTTCGAGAGGCTCATTCATTCTATGAATTGAATTGAATTAAGTTGAATGAGTGGATGGATGACTGCAGAGAACGCGAAGAGTTGACGCTGGAGAACCACAGAGTGATTGAGGAGCTTTTATATTACAAAGAAAGAGAGGTAGGTTGGGGGTGGGGCGGCCTGACGGATCGGAGAGTGGAAAAGAGACTGATGGTGTCAACAGGAAGGAATGGGGTGTGTGTTGGTCATGCGGGTGATATTTAAGCCGGGGGGCTACCCCTTTGAGAGTTTCTGTATGTCCGGATCAAGATCGGAAAAATGGTCCAGCCCAGAAAATTGGCATAAAATTGCGGTAGTGTGGGTGTCTGTGTGTGTCAAGGAGACAGACAGACAGACCGTCGGAGAGAAGCAGGGAGAACGGGTGAACTGAAAAACGCAAGGCAGCTAGGGTCTCTTTCCGTCCGTACGTCTGCGTGCTTCGATCTCTTCGGCGAGGCCGCATCAAATCATACCCTGCCCTGAGGAGACCTCTTCTGCCGATCTGTTTGAGTGACGAACTAACGACGCGATTCAAGATTGTCATGAAACGCTTCTCGTGTCTTTTCTGTGCGTGCCTTCTTTCTTTGTGCATTCAAGCAGAGCTCCCATCAATTGGTTACGGTCACTGCCAACAGAATGCAGCCTGAAAGACGAACTTCAGCGGGCCAGCCTTTTTTTTTTTCATTTGCTTTTCCTTTCTGTGGGTGCAGGCGGAGCGTCTAAACGAAATGCAGGACACGGTGAACACCCACATGTTCAGGAAGGCGAGGGCGAGTGGAGTCTCATCTGCCGCCCACGCTGTGGCGATCGAGGAGAACATGGACAGAAGTGGAATCGGAGAGGGGGACGCAGAGACAAGCGGAGGCCTCCAACTGAGACCGTCCTCCAGGTCCCAGGTCAGACAAGAAAGGAAAGAAAGAAAATTAAATGCGTGTCTCCATTCGTGTAGTTGTTTTTGCAGTTCTTGAGTTCTTATAGGCATAAACATGCGCATGCGCATAAAAGATTATTCTCGAGAGCAGTAGATCGTGGCCTGTTTGGAGACTCTCCACCGGGACGACTCGAGACAGACTCCATCTCTTGGGCTCTCTGGGTTTCCTCCCCCCCCCCGTGTGCGTGAAGGAAGAATCGAATGAGAGCTAGAAGAAGTTGGAAAGGTCGAGAGGCTAGGCGTCCCAGACCGAGCGTTCACCACCATGATTTGTCTTGGGCAATTCCTAGGACATCTTTCTTGTTGTATGTCTCTTTGTCTTCCTCATTTTCCTTCTTCTCTCCCACCTTTCCGCCCTTCATCCCTTTCTCCCTCCCTGGTCGCTCAACTGTCTCGGTACTTGCTTGCCTGTAGATCTCTCGAGAAGCGGGAAGACAAATGTGTTTTTCTTTCATCATTCGGTTGTCAAAAAAAAGTGTGCAGTATTGGCCCTATGCTTGCTGCTTGCCTGGCTGCAGATTCCCCGGAAAGCGGGAAAGAGTCTTGAGTGAGTTAGTTGTTCTCTAAAGCCATACAATCGATCATTTGGGACCGGACGGCCGCCTTTTCCTTGCTCGTCATGGCTCTGATCCTCATTCGTCTTCTTCGTGTTTTTCTTCTTCTCAGTTTGCTCTTGCATATAGCAGACTTTCTTCCGTGGCATTCGCGAAAACGGTGCGACTTCTTTCTGTTTTGGTCTCTCTCTCTCTGTTTCTCTTTCTTCTGCAGCGCTCACGACACCCTGATCAACCGGTGTGTCTGGGGAAGATGCAACCATGGCGCCCCCCATGGTCTTCTCGTAACTGGTCGGTTGGTCTGTTGTGGACTGTAAAGTTCAAATGAAAGCTCAGAGGCCCCCTCTCGTCCTCTTGTGTGTCGCACTATCCTTCCGTATTGCCTCTGTCGCAACCCGTTCGCAAGTTTACATTCCATCTTCTGCCACCTACACTTGCTTCGCATGCCTGAGCACATTTCCAGACAGACAACAAGTCGGCAGACAGACAGACAGACAGATGTAGACAGACACCTGCTGTTCTGTTTGTGTGCATACGTGCAGCGGGTGGAGGCGGTGACGGCCAATTGACTTTTGTGGATATTGAACACAGAGAAATACTGAAGAAAGGTCAGTTACTCGGTCAGTCAGACCAATACCCAGGTTCCATCCATCGCCCTCTCCTCTTTCCGCCACGATTCAAGAAGTTCCCTTGACACGAACGTGAAATGAAAAGACCGTGGCAGTTGTGTCCTGCCTACAAGAAAACACTTGGCGGCAATGCCGTTGCAAGGTACAGGCGAGAACAGAGAAGAAAAAAATGGACACGTCCGAATATCATCCGTTTTCGACTCTCCGTCTTCTTCAGCTCCCGCATAGCAAAACCTGCGCCCGGGCGT
>JAHBMJ010000002.1:0-7500 GCA_018398765.1 Chromera velia | reverse complement strand
AAAGTGATCGACTGCTTTCTTTCTGTCAAATGCACGATGAGAGAACGACTGTGTCCCGTTTTCTCTTCTCTTCAATCTGTCTCGGTCCTAATGCAGACAAGGAAATGCCTTTCGATTGTCCCCTGCACCCTCCATTGCATAGATGTATCAACCTTTTTGAAGTGGGTGCTCTCTCTCTCCCTCTCTGTGGGGAGTGGGTGGGTGTGCACAGGTCACTGGAGTAAAGATTTCGGAAGACATGTCCAGCTTTGTGACCCAGTCCAAGGGAGAAGACAACACTGTGAAGGTTTGTCGATTTAGAGAGGATTGATCGATCGATATCTTCCTTGTCTTCATTCGTGCGGCTGAAGATGCGCTGGCTTATCTTATGCGATCGCGGTATCTTCATGTGGAAACGGTGGCTTGTATTTCTTGGGGGTGTGTTCAGGAGATTTGATGGAGTGATGAGGACATGAATGCAGACTTATCATTCTCTCTCCATTTAGTCTGAGCTCTCTATCTCTAGATTTCTCTTCTTCCGTCTCCACTCTTTTTTTCTTCTCTCTTTAAATTATTGAAATGATTGTTGTCCAACCTCTCGTCCTGCTTTTCTCTTATTCCCTCCCCCCTTTCGTCCGTGCATCTCTCTGCGTGCAGGTGTGGGATTTAAGGGCTCAGCGTGTCGAGTTGTCTGTACCCCTGGATGGTCAGTCTCTTTCTCTCTCTCTCTCTCTCTCTGTGTGTGTGTGTGTGTCTGTCTGTCTGTCTGTCTGTCTGTCTGTCTCTCTCTCTCTCTCTCTCTCTCTCTCTCTGCCTGTGTGTTTGTGTGTGTACGTGTGTGTGTGTGTGTGTGCATTCCCCCTCTGGGCAGAAGGGAAGAAAGGCATATGTTTCCGTGTGTGCCAGAGAAGAAGGGAAGGGAAGGGAAGGGAAGGGAACAACTGTAAAGTGCACCTGTCCTTTTTCAGTTTGCCCCCCATCGCAGGAAGCTGGCTGCTGATGTGAAACAACTTTGACCCTTCCGTGTGGCACGGACATTTCATCACATGAAGACGAAAATCTTTTCATTTTTGCATTTTAACCATGTGCCCTTCCTTCGTTCTTTTCTTTTTTCATCTTTCCCTTTTTGTTCTGCTTCGTCTCTTTGTATGCACGCAGAGTGGAACTTTGCCAGCCCGACAGTCGGGCACGCCTGCGCGGACATCGCTCCAGACGGCGACTTGCTCGGTCTGTCAATTTCATGGCTCCTTTCGTTTCTCTCTCTCTTCGAGATTTGACAAAACCGTCGGATCTTTTGACCCCATGCGCACTGTGTGTATGGTTTGAGTTTGTGATGAAGCAAAGAGGAGGTATGGAGGATCTGCCTGTCTGCTCGTCGAGAAGTCATTTGGGCGTAGAATTCTTCACGCCGAATTTTTTCCTGTCTCCGTCTGTTCTGCTCTTCCGTCTGGCTGATTCGTTTGAGAATCGGCTGGAGAAGGTCGCGTGTCGTTCGATGCATCTCCCCTGCTTTCGCCGGGAGAAAGTAGAGTGTTATCACATTTTCGACACTGCGCAGTTCTTTTTTTTTCGAATAGGTCATGTCTCCCCGTAGGTTTACATATATGTGATGTGTCGACATCCTAGCGGCTATACTTTTGAGCTCCCATTTTTGCTGTGCAGTCATCCCCCACAAAGAGGGAATCCTATGCTACAACCGACTTAAGAAAAAGGTCGGTAGGGTTGTCAGACACTCCTTTCTGCGATCGACGCTGTTTCTTTCTGTCCCATTTTTTCGGGTTTCTTTTCCATCATTCTGCGCCCCATCGTTTTTTGCTGTTTTCCGCTTGGGGTGCGATATCCCATTCCTTCCTTTTTTTGCATGCACAGGTGTGTTTTTCTGCTCTCTGTACTCCCCCCAAGAGCTTCGCACTGTGTCTTGCTTTCCCTGTCCACTCCAGCATACCAGGTGCAACACGGTCCAGTGTCGACCGAGCGTTTACTTCTGGGAGCGTTTCGTGATAGGTGTTGGAACAAGAAGAGAGAGAGGATGCACCCGTTTGGTTTTCCATGCACCACTCTGCCCGAATGTGTGCGTCTGCTGGATGTGCAGGAAGAGAGCTCGATCAGTCTGAGGGAGATGCCCTTGGCTCTTGAGTGGACTCCTTTCGGTGTAGTCTCAGGAAGCAAGGAGGGGAGGCTGACGTTTTGGGATGGGGCGACGCCTTCCTTCAGTACGTCCTTCAGTCCCACAGTGGGCGCTTCGGCTTCCATACTTTCACAAGACAGCACTAGACAATCAGCCCAGAGCTTCTTGGTAGATTCAAAAAAACGGCATACGCTGCCAGCGTCGCATACGTAATTAAAGTACCTACCACAACTGAACTTAGTTCAATCCAACTCAAACTATTTTATAAAGGTCGTTTTTTTCAAAAGTAACTCTGAGGAGTTTTGCACTATATTTTTTTCCTCAATTTATGTAAATTTAACACATATAAAGTATACGATGTAATTAATCTTAATTGAGTTAGTAATCTTGGCAGTAATAAATAATATTTTTATTATCTTTATTTTTATTAAAATATAACTTTTTACTTTAAATGCTTTCTGGCACTAGAGTTACAATTACTACCTTAGTCTCCCTAAATTACTACTACGTAGTACTACTATTATTACTACTCGCTACTAGACTCATTATTACCACTACTACCGTACTACTAGTATGTGACTATTATCATTATATCAAAATTCATAACAAACCATCACTATACTGCTATGAATAATTACCTCAAGTTGGCCCTCAACTTATTTATGAGCATTATTCAATGATGATCGATGATAATATAGAGAAATGAAAGACTATGAAGACATTGAAGAGTATAGTCGATCACTATATATAAAAACTGATTACATTATTGAATGATTATTCATTGTGTTGACGTTTTTTCCCGCCTTTCCCAGCATATTTTCATTACTTTTTATTATTTTTTCATCATATGTTCTCATTAATTTCTTTAGGTATAACGACGTTTAATGTCATCTCAGTATTTGAGAGAAACTTAAATCATTCGTAAATTAGTAAATAATGTGTTGCACTAACAGGAATCTACCATAATCTATTTACGTTTCGACACTCTGCCTGCATACTACCTTCAAGCAAAAAGACTTGGACTCCAGCCCCCTCCCGGAGCCCTCCGCCCTCCCACTCCCCCCCTACGTGATACACGGTATCATACACCCGGACAGAAACAGGTAGCACGAGCATAATCAGTCAAAGCTCCAGGATGAAACTTCTTCTTTCATCTGCTCGCCCCTTCTGCACCTGCCTCCACTTCCACTGCATCTGCCTGCCCCCGAGAAATGCAGCAACCGACACCGCACGCATGAACAGACGAGCAGAATGAGGAGGGTCGTGGCTGCTTGCACCCCCCTGCAGCTTCTGTGTCGGCTTTTGCAAC
Source organism: Chromera velia (assembly GCA_018398765.1). Taxonomy (NCBI): domain Eukaryota; family Chromeraceae; genus Chromera; species Chromera velia. The sequence continues at coordinate 4,084 of JAHBMJ010000002.1, read as the reverse complement.
CGTATTCGCTGCACTCTGCTTATTAGAGCTCATCGCCGCTAGACCCTGCAAAGCGCGCAAGTTTCTTTCGAACTCGCCCTTCCCTTCTTGTACCGTTCATGTTCAATCTCTAAAAAGAAATTCTCTTTCTAGAAATTTCCCCTCTGCCTCCTCAATCTTCTCTTCTTCTAGCTTATTAGAGTTGAGAAAAGTCTTGTGTGCCCCCCACCGAGCCTGCGTGAGGAGCTCCGACAGACTTCGAGGACCCGAGCCGTGAACCGCACCAGGGAGAGCACCTGCCGCTTACACATCGCCGACGTTCAGCTGATCCTGCAAATACGTCAAACAAAAACTGTGGAACAACTGTTTAAACCACTGCTCTCAAATCAACAACGCTCAGGTGAGAAAATACGAGAAATACAAAGACTCTGTGGAGTCCTACCCTGTGGCGCCGCCCTCTAGACCCTCACATGCGCTATATCTGAATGAGCCCGCGTGCCGACGCCAGGCTCCGCCGCCGCGCTTTGTTTCATACGTGTTGTGCGCGTCGATCAAAATTGTTGAAATCGATCGAGTCTGACCTTCGTATTCAAGCATGCAACATGTTACTCAAGCAACGGATAGCATCGTTTAAGTCTGATGTCTGTTTACCATAGATCAAGAGAGATCGAGAGTCTGAGAGAGAGGAATGAGTAGAAACTGTGCATGATAGAATGCATCCAGCTGATTGGAATCCCACTGAGAGATCGCGTTAGCGCTTAAACTAATATAGAGCCAAACCTCTTGTAAAGTGTTGCTTAAGTAAGTGTTGCTCACATTCCTTCTCTAGATCTTCCCTAAGGTTCTTGTCCTCGCTTTACCTTCTGTCTGGACGCCATAAGGTGGCCGGACAGGGGAGACAAAGCATTGTGGTGAACGCTCAGCTCGATGAGTGTGGACTTTCGTATACCTTCTGTGATAGGGATCAGATCTTCCTTTTGCGCAACAGTTGAAAGCCGATTGCAACGATACGGGCACGGTCAGGCAAAGACCGTGAGTAGGGGAATTCAGCGTCCCCTTGCGTCCCAAGCTGCCTGGAATCCTCTTTTGGAGATCTCTTTTGAGTCCAATCCTGGACTTTGCCTTTGTCCTTGGGTGGAGAGCCCAAAGATCGTTGGAGGTCGCCAAAGCCGATGGTGGAGACGTTGCTTGGTGTTGCTCGGACTTTCGAGGAGCTTGACTTCATTGAGACCGCCGCCTACAAGCAGATCGCAATTCAAACGGCCAGTAGAGTGCTTGTCTTATGCCTTTTGATTCTGTAATTGTCTCCATCTTCCAGATGGGTGTCGGCTGATCACCTTTACTTGTCTTTGCTGTTGGTTGCTTGCTTGTCTTCGAGAGGCCGACCACCTTCGTGGCTTGCAAACACCTCCAGCGTGTCTAGGTCTGTCTGGACTGGTCCTCCAACAGTGTCAAAATACAAGAAGATGCCCTTTGCCTCTCCATGTGTCTGCAATGCTGCCGTTTTCTTCCGAGAGAGAGCTTGTCGTTTCTGGCTGTCTGGCTATTGTGTAGATCATTCAATGAGTGGCGGTTCGATTGGGTGCACGAGACTCTGCATGCATGTTAAACAGGCAGAAGGGACAGGTGGCGGCGTTCTACATGGAACAACGCAGTGACGGCCGGTGTGCCAGCCGGGGAAGGCCTTCTGCTCTGGGACCCCGATGCGGCGAGCCTGGAGTAGGAAGGAGGGGGAAGTAAGGAAGGGGTACAAAATGATATCGAGCCTGCCCTTGACGGCAAGAGAGGCAGAAGGGTCGCGGCAGACCTACTGAGAGACAGAGTAGGGCACACAGCAGCTGCCGCCTCATCTCTCGCCGACGCCGGTAAAATTTTTAACAGGGATCAGGAAGGGCAAAGCGGGTCATGGGAAAAGGGGGAGAAGGGGGGACAATGGGGAAGGGAGGAGAGGGAGGGAAAGGGGGGGAAAGAGGGGGAGAGGGGGGTTGCTTCGGGGTGGGGGGGGCAAATCGAATCGAGGCTGGCCAAGAGCATACGAAGTACCAGCGACTGAGTGTGACTAGAGCATCTTTTGTCTGAAGTTGAGAGTTCATGTGTCGAAAGGAGCAGCAAAGGGATGAAACAAGACAGAAAGAAGAGACGAGATAGAAAGAAAGCAGCAGGGCAGTCTGCAATGTGTCCGGTCCCTTCCCTCCCTCCTTTTATGCAGCCGCTGACATGCGTAAAATGTATTTATGCTTGACAAGACGGCCAAGCCCTTCTATGAACGAGAACTCGAAGTCGATCGCCTACCCCTACGTCAGCTGCATATGAAACGCAGGCAGAGGACTGCTTGATTGTCACCGCCATATGCTTATGCCCGCGCATGCCCGCGACTGCCTGTGACCGCCCTTGCGCCCCTGCACTGAACTTGGGGGGGGAGTGAGCTCATTGCAAAACTGAGTATCAAAGAGGCAAACTGCGAGAGCAACAAGCCGAGCGCCGCATGTGCTGCGCATTTGGAACTTCTGGAGCTCCTTTTGGAAGAGTGACCTTTCTTCTCTCTCGGCTTCTCTTCTTTGCGTGTGGCTTGGGAGTCAGACCCCTCATGTGGCTGAGAGCACGAGCACACGAGGGGGCGCTTTCATTCACTGTCTCCTTCTCACTTCCTTCTGCTGCTTTGAAACGTTTCGGGTTATCCCTGGCTTCCTTCTTAATTTAAGAAAAAGAGACTGGAAGAGGCGGAGAGAAAATAAGTAGAGCAGGAGCAAAAGGAGAAGAAATCTTTAAAAAGATGTCTAGTTCAACGAGTAAAGAAGAAAAAGCGAGGGGACAACCCATGCATGTCTCTGTGTCCGTTCTACATCTTCTCCCTACAGGGGGATGCCGGTGCTTTGGAGGCCTTCTGGGTTCTCTGGGTATCGCCTCTCCCCCTTGTAGCACGGGAGTTGATGGGGGCCTTGGTGGAGCTAGCCGTCTCTACACGAGCATCTGCGTGGAGCCAGACGGTGTACCACCAGGCTCGACCGCCAGGCGTCTCCTTCCGATAGGTCTGACCGGCTGCCGTTCACGGCCGTTCGTTCGTTGATGTCTGTTGTCTTGATTTGCTTTTCCCTGTATCTATCATGGTGCGAGGACGCTCGAGATTTCATTCCTTCGACTACATGCTTTGAAGTGTTCTATTGGTTGTATGGGTTTGCATTATGTCTGGTTGATCGTGTTCTTTTGCTCGCCTTTTTTCCCTTTCTGCGCATGCTCGAATGTGTCTGGCTGATCGCAGGGACGCGATTTTCTTGTCTGTGGCTGGGGGGGATCTGTGGAGTCCTACCCTGTGGGGCCGCCCTCTGGACCCTCACATGCGCTATATCTGAATGAGCCCGCATACCGACGCCAGGCTCCGCCGCCGCGCTTTGTTTCGTACGTGTCGTGCGCGTCGATCAAAATTGTTGAAATCGATCGAGTCTGACCTTCGTATTCAAGCATGCAACATGTTACTCAAGCAACGGATAGCATCGTTTGAGTCTGATGTCTGTTTACCATAGATCAAGAGAGATCGAGAGTCTGAGAGAGAGGAATGAGTAGAAACTGTGCATGATAGAATGCATCCAGCTGATTGGAATCCCACTGGGAGATCGCGTTAGCACTTAAACTAATATAGAGCCAAACCTCTTGTAAAGTGTTGCTTCAGTAAGTGTTGCTCACGTTCCTTCTCTAGATCTTCCCTAAGGTTCTTGTCCTCGCTTTACCTTCTGTCTGGACGCCATAAGGTGGCCGGACAGGGGGGACAAAGCAACTCTCTCTCAATCTCTCTCTCTCTCTCTCTCTCTCTCTCTCTTTTTCACGCATACGCATGCGCACACACATACACTGATACACACACTGATACACACACATACACATAGACACACATACACACATACAGACATACACACATACACAGAGAGAGAGAAAGAGAGAGACGCACACGCACAGTGTCACGCACGCACACGGGCAAGCACACATGCACACGCACGCGCACGGGCAAACGCACACGTACACATATACGTACGTACAGGTACATGCACATACACATGCAGAGTGACTCATCACGCATGCGTGCGTGCACACATACACACACACACACACA
>JAHBMJ010000001.1:190909-238628 GCA_018398765.1 Chromera velia | reverse complement strand
CCCACCCTGAATATCCTTTCGACTCTCTTCCCGTCCTTCCAATTCCATTTCGTCATCACCTCTCCCCTCAACAAAGGGCCCAGATCAACAGACCCCCCCAGCTTTCTCGAGAAGACCCTCTCTGCCGTCTCCAGACGTCCCTCCAACTCCCCCCCGTCTCCTCGGGACCGACGGAAAGGACCGCCGCTTTCCGGGGCCATCTCACTGCCACCACCTCTTTGGGACAGCCCCCAGGGGAGTGTGTCTCGTCCCGCTTGCAGCACTGCCATCGCTTTCCAGTGCGAAAATGCAGAACCCTGCAAAACCAGCTTGATTCGCTTGACCGCACCGCCAACTAACGGCATGAGAGCCCCGAGGGGCCCTTGGGATTCTTCTATTTTCGCTTTTCTGGCCCACGCATGCTGAAGAAGGCCCCGGAAAGCCCAAGCCTGCAATGCTTTCACTGACCCCACAAGGGCCCCGAAAAGCGATTTCGACCGCAACTGAAGGTCATATGGGGATTTGCCACTTTCAGCAGCAACCGGGGGGGGGGCACCCTCACCAGAGGCCGAAGCTGCCTTGAGGGCTGCAGCGTGCGAACCAAGACGCGCAACAGCGAAAGACTTCTGCAAGGCCGAGGGGCGTCCGGTCAGTCCGATTATCAGCTGAGCTGCCCTAGCCCTCAGACTGCACGCAGCAGAGAGACAGCAGCCCAGGCAAGCAACCGGCAGAGAGGCAAGAGAAAGGCAGTAGTGGGGGTGGTTGTATGTAAATCAACGACACATGGAGCAGAAAGGTGCGAAGCAGTAACCGGAAGAAACGCAAAGTGGCGAGTAAACCTCAGTGAGGAAAGGAAAGAGACGATTTCCAGGCTGTAGAAATAGAGGGAGAGAAAGAGCCCAAGAGTCTGTGTGGGTACACTGGTAAAGAAAGAGACAAAGCTTTGAATCATTTTGATGGCACGCAGAACACTTGAGAGACGGCTGACGTACGTTTTCTCTGCCTTGACCCTCTCAACTTCCCCCTTCCAGACATCGAAGGAAGAGCGGATCAGAACGAGACGTTCACTTCGGAGCCCCAACCGGTGACGGAGGGCGACAGCACTCTCGAGGATCGGGAACGACTGCACGCACACACAGGGAGGGACAGAAAGGGCAAGTAAGGACAAGAAGGAAGGACGGAGCGATTGGGAAAGGCAAAAAGAGTCGAACACGGAAAAGTAAGCAGGAAAGGCAAAAACATTCAAAAAAGTCCAACCATGCACATGGAGGGAGGGACACGTTGCAGCTGCTTCTCTCAATTACCTGCAGCCGTGCGCCTCCTCTCTGAGCAGCCAGAGGATTGAGAGAGGATGAATGCAAGGAAGAGGGGAAAGAAGAAAAGAAGCGAAAGGAACAGAAAAAGGCCACGGAAGAAAAGGGAAAGAGACGCGAACGGAACGGCTCTGCCAAATCATTGAAGGCCAACGCCTGCCTTAAGGGGCTTTGCGTACTCCCTCGCCTCCTTTCTTCTTTCTTTCCTTTCTTCCGTTGAGACACCGAAGAGAGAGAGACAGAAAGTGACGTTGTTTCCTTTCCGCCTCTCATAACTGACGCACGCACCGAAAGCTGCCGCTTCTGAGCCTCCGCGATGACTTTTGCCCTTTCCCACCACGCCGTGACTGCCTGTCTCCTCTCCGCCACAATCTTTCTCTGCACAATTCTCCGCAGCAGACACCACCGCCATGTGTTTTCCAGGAAGGATCCAGAGGAGGCGGAGGGGGCACCATCAGCAACCATCCTGCCAGGCAGAGGCACAGGCAGTGTCTCTCCTGATGCTTCCTTTTCTTTTCGGCTTCTCTCAATTTCCTCCCTTGCTCCAAGCAAACGCTCAAACACTTCTGAGCGGACATCCACGGCACCCCGGAGCGCCTCCCCCTCACCCCTGACACCATTCAACACGCACTCCCCTGGGTCCCCTCCCTTCTGATCCTTCCCCGGACCTTTCGGTACGAACGAAAGGGACAGGGGACCCCCCCCGTCTTTGGGGGAGAGTGTGCTGGCGGCAATGATGGCGGAGCTGCCATCTGAGACCACCGCGTCAGAAGCCACCAACGCCCTGTGGAGGGACCGCGTGAGAGCTATGAGCTCTTCCACAGACCCTCTTTTCTTCAATAATTGATGGGCTCGTTCGGCAGCTGTTGGCACTTCGGTGGGTGCCTCCAGAGGGGGCATGCCGGCAGGGGGGGCCTGCGCTGCCGGGGCACGAGAGGACCCACCCGCTCGGAGGGGGCCCGCTGGAGAGGACCCCGGCACGGCCCCATTCTGAGGCGATTGCACAGAGGGACGAGGCGACGCCGCCAAACCTGCTCTCACACTTTCCGTGTGAGGCTCACTCGCCGTCTCAGCCTGCCGAGTCCCCCCCAGCAGCCCGTGGGTGCCTGTCTGTATTCCGTGCAGACCTCCTCCCCTTCTGCTCCTCGCCTTCTCCCCCGACACTGCGGAGACCATCGCGGCACCCGACCCCTGGAGGCAGGCGTCGAAGGCTCTGAGAAGATGCGCGGGGAGGGGGGACGTCTGTCTGTACACACAGAGGAGACGCCAACCCAAGGCAGCCCTCCTTCTGGAAGCGCGGTGAAGAACCGAGGTCATCCTCTCAGTCCCATGTTTCCTGCTCACCGGGAGGGAGGAATGAAGGAGGGGAACTTCGGGCCGTGCAGTCAGTACTCATTCAATTTGGTGAGTCCAGGCACACTCTCAAAAAAGAGGGACGAGGGCGGGAGGGAAATACTGAGCGACAGACAAAGCATCGAAGAAAAAGAAAGAGAAGCAGAGCCGGATGGAAAAAATAGAACCACCACGACGAGAAAAGAGAGAAGGAAGAAACACACCTACCTCCTGATCGTCAGAACCTTCCATTGGGAAAACACCCGGAGAGTCCTTCTCGAGGACGACGCAGCCCCCAGTGCTAGGGCCATCTGCACGCATGCACTCATTCCCGCACACAGATTCACACACACATCTATGGCGTTGATGAGTACGCGTATGGATTGAAAGATTGGTACAGAGGCATGGAAGCTTGCCGAAAGATCGCCAAATGGATCCCCAGGGAGAAGAGAGGACAGAGAGATGAGCACAGAAGAGACCGTGAAGGAGCTTCGACGCCTGGTCAACTGGAAGGGAGTGTGACTGACTAGCTTCTCATTGTCTGTCTCTGTCTTTGGAGATCGGACCAACACATTCACCCGAACGAGTTCATATGAACTGACGCACGCACCTTCTCTCTCTGCAGATCGAAAAGTTCGGCTGCAAATTCGAGATCCTGCAGGCATGCAAGCGTGTGTGTGATCATTTATGTGATCTCGGGAGAGATAACCAAAAGCCAAAAGAAAAATCAGATCACACAATCAATCAAATCACCCAAGTTGCCAAAGCGGAAAGATGTCAGAAGGAGGGAAGGAAAGACGGAGAGAAAGAAACACGTAACAGAACTTTACAGACAGCGATGCGTACGCAAGCACAGACATGCGAGGCTGGATCGACCTTCGCACTCACTCACTTTATGGTAACAGGGCCCTCTCACAGACGCGTGCGTACTCAGACCACCATGCAGAAACATAGACGAGGAAAAGATCCTCGAGAAAGAGAATCACACACAGTCACAAAAACAAACGGACCGCCAGCCTGAGGCCCTGAGCGCATGCCGCTCTCCACTGCCCCACAGCAGAAGTCTTCTGCTGCCTCACACACCGCGAGACTGCGCGTGCTATCATCCGCACCGCAACTCCAGCCAGCCCTCCGCCCTCTCCACACAGAAACCTCTGCCACTGAAATCCCTTCCACCCCCCCTCCCCTCCCTCTTCCCCCCCTCCTTTCCAGATCATGTCCGCCAAACCTGCCGCGCTCTGATGCTCCTTCAATGCCCGCATAGCAGCCTCTGCCGAAGGACGCCGCAGCGCCCCCACCATTCGTCGCAGCTGCCGCTCCACAATCGCGTTCCCAGTCTCTGCAGAAAGGGGCCCGAGCCCGCCGCCGCCGCCGTCTCCGTCGATCCCCCTTCCGACGCCATTAGAATGAACAGCAGAGCGTGCAGTGACAGGCCGTGTCTCGCCTAGGGGTACAAGACGCGTCCCTCCGCCTTCCTTTCCGCTCTTCAAGTTGAACACCCCCCTCAAGTCATCCAACGCGGCCCTCTGAGCGTGATCGTGCAAACGTCGGAACGAGAAACTAAGCTGCAAGCACCAACCCCGATACCGATCAATACCCCTATGTACACATATACACACCTGCGTGCAGAAGCTTACGCAAATTGGAATGTGCAGTCACTTTTCCATTTTTTTCTGACTCTCTCTCTCACGTGCGCGCGCACAACCACACACACACACACACACACCCACACACACACATATATACACACACACGCGCGCAACTCGCTCTTTCAAGCGCCCAGAGCGCTCCATATTGCTGTGTTGACAAAAGGAAGCCCCCCCCGAAAAAAAAGGCACACGCCCACCCGGAGCAGCAGAAGGTCCTCGAGTAGAGAGACAAGGGGCCAGGCCGCAGAGCGAGGAGAGGCGCTCCCTGCAACCGTGGCGGTGCGCGCAGAGGCAGAGGATCGCCACGTGGTGGGGGGGGCGTCGCGGGGTGAGGTGGCACCTCCGCCCAGGGCGCCCGCTCCTCTTCTGCTGTTGGCGTTCTGGTTGTGCTTGTTGGAGTCTGAAGATACGGGGGGGCGTCGGGATGAGGGGTCGATTCGCAATGTGGCCAACGGGGGTGGTCCGGTTCTGGGCTTTGGCCTTGACTGTATGGGAGTGTGCCCAGTTGGTTCTGTCGGGTAGAAGCTTCGCAAGCGTGAGATGGTCTCTCTTTGCGTTCTTTTGGTCGCTCCTTCAAGGACGGCCTTGAGACGGACAGAAACATAGCGGTAGTTTTTCACTCCCGTGGGAGTGTTTGAGGATTTTCGCATTCTCCGGGGATTCTTTTACATTTTGTCTAACACAGTTTCAGGCTCTTTCTCTTCTGCACAGGGGACACTCATTGCCATCACTGGGGAGTTCGGGAGACGAACAACATACGAACAACACTCACACGCTAAAGTTTGTGGCTATTTGCGGCTGGAGCATGGCAGGAGCTGATCCCGACCGACTGTCATCCGACTGTATATTCCGACTGTCGCAAAGTTGCCCATGCAAAGCGGCGCGCGCGGCCCGGGCCGGAGCCGCGATCGAAAGGACCGCGGGGGCGGGGGCGCGCGGGAAGCCAAAGGGCGCAGAGCACTTTTAGCACATTCCTTCAGATCCCTAACTTTCTTCAACTTCCTCAATCATCAATCACTTCCTGACAACTTGCAGCCTAAGCGTACCTCGGAGTACTACCTCCCTGACACTACCAGCGACTTGAAAGAAAAACGTTCAAGTTCATTTATGAATGCGACTTTTTCTTTTAAGAATTAATCCGCATCTGCAGCTTTATGTGGCTTGCACTTTCAAAACACTGTCGGCGCCTACGGCAATTCCTGCAACACAACGTTTACCAGAGTTTCAAGATATAGTAAGATATAATGACTTATAGTACGCGCCTGTGGCGCGCAGAAAAACCATTCGCGAGAGCAACATAAAATTAATCATAAAATTTAAGTGGCATGTAGTGTCAGGAATATCCCTAAGCCTAGCCCTACCCTGTAAAACTTTTAGTAAATATGACTAAATATTATAAAATATTACAAAAAATTCATATTTTAGTCATATTTTACTTTTTTTTTATGAGTTTATATTTTTTTCTATATATTGTACACGGACAAACAAAAAATGCTACATAAGTCTACAAACACTCATAAGTTGAATGAACTGACTCCCATTCATTCAATCAATATATTCTACGAGAAAAAAAATGATGAAAAAAAACTAGTGAATAGTCATATTTTAGTCATATTTTTTTTTCTAGTGAATTTTGTCAATAATTTCCCTCATATTTAGTTATATTTTATCATATTTTAAAAACCATTTTTTTATGAAAGAATTATATGTTTTAGGACGTTTCTGGGGCAATTTATGAAGACTGGAACTTTTAATTCATCTAGCGCACCAACTTAGAGCATATAAAATAAAATATTGAGTAAATAATATCATTTTTATGAAATTCTATCTTATTTTGAAGCTCCATCATCCATGCATCCATCCCTCAGCCACTCTCTCACTCCATCCATCCATCCATCCATCCCTCAGTCACTCTCTCACTCCATCTACTCATCCATCCTTCTTCACTTCATCATTCTATCCATGCATCCATCGATCCCTCACTTACTCCATCCATCCATCACCTCAGTTGTCACTGACCTTTCCAAATCTCAGTTCGCACATGTTGATATCCTGGTCGATGCAGTCGCTTCTGAAGCTCCTACTAGGTGGCACAAAACGAAGAGACAGCACTATAAAAAGATGATCCTACTGTCCATTTGCCCTGTCCTGGTGGATTGACACAAAAGCACCAACACCCTGTGATACAGTTCTTTCATCTGTACGAATCTGTACGTCTGCATATATCTTTGTTTGCATGAGTGGCCTTGGATCATGTATGCCAGGGTCTTTCACTGTATACGCTACATAGAACACTGCGTGCAGCGGGCCCTGATCAGCCCCGCGCATTCGTGGGAAGCTAGCGCCGCGCTCACGCGCGCACCCCGGTCCTGGTCGCGCGACGGGCAGGCCCAACATATACATATATATTTCTTTATATGTTTATATGTTTGCACATATAAGGAGTATGCCATTTTCAAAAAAATTATAAAATACTTCTCTCGTTAGAGATGGTAGTTAACAGACTCATTTGGCATCTTTTATCTAAAAATATGCTTAAAAAAATATTTTAAGTTCAGTCATATTTAGTCATAATTTAGTTATGAAAAATTACTTAAGAAAAAAATAGTGAATGAACATTCACGAGTTGATTCACTAAAAAATTTATCATGCTCTAAATTTTTTTTATATTATATACGACCAATCTGGGTAGCTAAACGTGTTTTCTGATCAAAACTGAACCATACAAACCACTTTTTAGCTCTGCACGCTTTATAGTTTATAAAAAAAAATTATTCATATTTTACTCATATTTGTGTCATATTTTCAAATTATTATAATATTTATTCATATTTAGTCATATTTAGTAAAAGTTTTATAGGGTAGGCGGTAAAAAATTTACTAGTAAATTTATTTCTATTTAATCTTCTATTCAACAGACCAGTGTAACTAAATGTATGACTATATGTGACTGTGTGAGATGGGACTGAGTGTAGTAGTACGAGTGAGTTCGATTGAGTAAAGAAGTAAAACCATCTTAAAACAAATATCCACACGCACACGTAGAGTTTTAGACGTACACGCAGTATATTAGGCGCTTTATACGTACCAAAGAAAAGAAAGAAACGAAACAAAAGAAGGATAGAAGGTAACAGAAGGGCAGGAACGAGAGAAGGGAGGGAGGAAGAGATGAAGAAAGAAAACTAGGAAGCAATGGTGGAAGGAATAATACAGGGAGGAAAAGAAAGAAAGAATGCAGGAATTAAGGAGAGAAGGAAGGGAACCAACGACGAGCTGGAGGAAGGAACTTCAAGGAAAAGAAAGGAAGGAAAGAAGGGAACGAGGGAAGAGAGGGAGGAAGGAAGGAAAAGAAAGGAAGGAAGGAAAGAAGGAAAACAGGAAGGAAAGGAAGGGAAGGAAGAAAGAAAGGAGGAAAGAAGGAAGAAAGGAAGAAAGAGAAGGAAGAAACAGAATGAAGGAATGAGTGAACGAATGAATGAATGAATGAGTGATTGAATGAAGGAAGGAAGGGAAGGAAGGAAGCGGAACGGACGGACGCAGGACGGAAGGAAAGAAGACAGCAAGGAAAGGAGGAAAGAAGCAAGGAAAGAAAGAAGGGACGGGGGAAAGAAGGGAGGGAGAAAAGAAGGGTAAGGGGACTGGTGTCGTAAGTTTAAGTCAGAATGAGTGACATCAGCGACGCGACTTCTGTTAAGAGTACAAATCGAAATCTATGAGAGGAAACACAGAAAAGGGAGCATTTCACATCTGCTCGATTGCCCTCCTCACTTCCTCTTCCTTCATAGGGATTCCATCGTTATCCATTCTGTAGAAGGCTGCAGCAGCCTCATGTCCTCTAAGAATATCCCACTGGACTTCGCTAGTGCCCCGATGAAGCCGCCACACACGATGACCTGTATGCCTGTATATAGCACCCGTCACGAACTCATATTGATATGGCATCTTTGCCTGTTTCCGGGACTTCCCTCTCATCGCACTCCTGGGGTTTGACTGTATCAGCTCTGCTCCATCCGATTCCCGCCCCCCACTGGCAGCAATCAGTGCATCTGAACCTTCAGAATCACTTTCTGGCCCAGACGCTGGGGTGGTCAGGCCGTTAGCGGCATCGATTCCATTCACACGATGCATCCCAAAGCTGAACAAAACCTTCTGTGCGGGGTTGCCCATCTCTAGAGTGTGTTCTGTGGTATTTGTCGATCGGGTCATCTCATAGATTTCGTGAGAGTCCTGCTTTGGACACTCATCAGTTCCGTCAAAAATACTGTCAAAATGAAACTGCAGTTCATTCAACAAACGGACGGAACCAGAGACAAAGTAAGACTTGGCGTGAATACCGACATACCCTGTCGGCGTCTCCCTCATGAATTTGTTGATGAAGACGATCTCTCCGTTTGCTTTCTTGAATGCTTCCTTCACTTCGGCAATCACAGAATGAAGCTTCGACGTGTCATGGACGATAATTGACCCACGGAGAGGGTCATTCACTAACGAGGTAGCCTCACCCGCAGGAACACCATCTCGGATCATTCTCCGTATCTTGTTCTCAATCGAACTCAACCCCTTGGCAACAAACTGGTCATCAGGTCCTGCAGTAAAGAAGGCTCCCTCCACACTTGCCATGATATTTTTAACAAATGACAGAAAGCTTGCTTTGTGCGCTTGAGCATCTAAAGCAAGTTGTTTCGGAGATGTGGCTGTGTTTGTCCAAGCGTTGGACTCGGGGGTCCGACTCGGAGACGGAACTACTGTACCAATGACCTTCACGAGTTTGTATCGTTCTTCTGCCCAGTCGAAGTCCACAAGAGGGACCCCATCTGAGTTGGTCTGGTCCGGGATGAAAAAATGTGCAAAGCTTGTGTCCGTTCGTGTTCCTTCAAAATTTGAAAGATAGGCGTCTCGCTCTGAAGGGTAACTCTTAATTGTAACCCAACACAGTGACTGCGAGACACCAGAGAGAGATCAGGGGAACCCCCCCCACAGAAGAAAACAGCATCTCCCCTGAACACCGAAGCAAGGACACTCGTAGGAAACGCACAACCAAATGCACCCGATCTTAATTTAATTACCGTGGGTTTCAAATGGGGGAACTACACGGAATATAACGGAACAACATGCAGTGTCAGATGGCACATGATGAAACAACAATATTTACATGGATCGAGGTATATATATATATATATATACGCGCGGCATGCAATGGCATGCATGCAAAACCCGGCCCTCGCGATCATCATTTGACCAGATTAAAGTAGGGCCGGGATTTGTTAATTCTCGACCATTTGTGGCGTATAGCCATGGCGTAGCCCGAGAAGCCTGCATCATTGCATGGGCCTATTATATGCCGCCTATATATATATACAGGGTTTAGACGAAGAAGGTGGTTTGACCGAACCCACTATGAAGCGCATTCACCCATCAACTGCGGCTTGAACTGCCTGACCTGAGGACCGGAGAGACACTATATAAAGAGAGTCTGACCTGAGTCTCTCTCCATGCATGTCTCACCTGTGAATGCATGTGTGGCGAGTCAGGTTTCCTAGTATTCACTGCGTGAGGTTCTCTATCAGTCAGACCTACCGGCAAGAAAAAGATACATCGACGATTGTATATATATATACTGGAGCTACCGATCCCATGCAGGCGTGACTGCCGCGCTGAGTGACAGCTGAAACACGTACGCATTCACTCCACATTGAAAGAGAAACTCCGCCTTGGCAAAGACCCAAGCAGTCGCCTCTCCTTTAATTGTCACCATGAGCGGCAACTCGATCTTCAACGGGAACCTGATGTCCAACATCGACCACAGCCTGAACGTGGGAATGCTCAACGCGTTTCGGACCGGCAACATCTGATTCATCTTTGATGTGCGTTTATACGTCGGGAAGAATGCATCAGTCTGCATGCGTGCACGTCCCAGGAGTCTGCGAGCAAGTCTCCCTCAGTCCGCTTCCCTCGTGAAGACCACGCACAGACGGTTTTTTTTCTCTATTTCACCCTGGTCCTTCTTGCTTCTTGTGTGGTGGGTGCAGGTGATGATCTGCATGCTGATCCGGCTGATCATCCAGGTCCGTGTTTCGGGGGGCGGGGGGAGGGAATGAGCTTGGAAGTTCTATTCTATTCTTCCCTTCATTCTCCCTTCCCCTGCTTGTTGCTCCGAGCCGGTCAAAGCCTCACAGAAAGACTGAGTAGGCTCACAAATTTCCATCCTCACTCCCACTCCAGATTGATCGACCCATTCGCAACTAACCTTCTGCTTGTCCATCCCACCAAAATCTAAAGATACGCATACTTAATTGCAAAATACCTCACGAAATGCCATGATGTGGGAATTTATGAATTTGTGTTTGTTTCATTCCTCTGCAACTTGAGTACTCATACCTGCAGGTCGTGTTCCGAGGAAACCACTCTGAAGCGATTCTTACGTTTCTGAAGAAGTACTTCAAGCCTTGGGGGGGCAGCTACGTCCGAACGATCTCCTATCAGACCGGGTCAGTGCGCAGAATGAATGCCTGCAGTCTTTCGAAAAGCTTCTTCTCCCTCTCTCTACAAAGAAAGCAATTCCTTTTTCTGCGAAGGCTTTCGTTCCAACGAGCAGCGAAGAGGGAGGGGGACTTTTGCGGTTGCTCGTTCAATTTGGAGACTCCTGTTTGTGGAAGAAAAATGTGTGTTGGTCGAGAACGCCGTAAAGAAATATTCATTCATTTTTTCTCTCTGATGCATGTATGCATGACTGCCTTTGTGGCTTGATTGAGTCCTGCAGAGGGAGCAGATGGTACTGGGGAGGAAACAACGACGATGAGACGGGTGCAGACCGCAACAACATCTTACAGAAGTCCATCAGGCTGTACATTCAGGAGACCTTGAAGCCGAGTTTTTTCTCTGCGGAGTGCAGTCTCGTGCAGATGAAGGCCATGGCGAACGAGACGAACAATTGGGGAGGCTCCATTTTCAGCGGCTCGGCCAAGCAGCTCGCAGCGTATGTGATCAACCGTCTGCCCACAGAGGACGCCTGGGTTTTGATTGACAAGAAGAGAGGCATCTGGTTCAAGCAGTATATGGAATCGAAGGAAGAGGGAGGAGGCAACAACGTGCAGACGGTACGCCAATCCAATTTATGCCTGATCAGTTCACATGTACACAAAATCTCGCATGCGTGTTCAAAGACTCATACGGAGAGGGCGCTTAGTAAGTGAAAGAATCTTCAGCTTGTTTGTACACTTTTAGGGAAATGACAAAACAAAAATAGCCGCGTACTTCGTCACTGGGTGGGCCCGGAGTGGTCAAGCAGTGTCGTGCACCGATCCGTGCCCTGTAGACTGTCTGCGGCGTTTCGTTTAGACATGAACACACACATCCGTCTCCCCTGATCGAAGTCTTTCTTCACATTTCTTCTTTCTTACTCTTCGTCGCAGTCTGCACCTCCCCTTTCATTTACCCCGCTGTTGTGCTGGGGACCACTAAAAGTGCATGTCTGTTGTTTCATCTCGGTTTCTGCATCCACGTGCACTATTTTTCTTTCGCTCTCTCCGTGAGTCTATCTCATCTTATGATGACGGCATGCATGCACTGCCACTGCAGGTGAAAAGGAAGGTCTATCAGTTGAAGGCTTCTGGAGGGAACGCAAAGGCGAACGTGGACGCCTTCATCGGGGGGGCCTTCTCGTGGTACAAAGAGATGAAGGCCGCGGAAATCGACACCAGCAGGTCGGTCTGAGTGTTTTGAGGGGGGCAGGGGGGAGGTTACTGCCACTTGAATCGCATGCAAGGAGCTCAATGGCTGAAAGGTTCAGATTGAACTCGCTCGAAAAATTCTCCCGTGTGCGTGCGTGCGTCACTGTCGGCAGATACCTCTACCAGATGCTGGTCCAGAAAAAAAAGACGACCAAGGAAGACGACAATGAGGAGGCTGGAAAGATTCAAGCCCGGCCTTACAAAAGGTGAGCATCTGTCCTTTCTCGCCCTGTTTCACCCTGTCTGTCTGCGTGCCTGTGTCTGTCTGTCTGTCTGTCTGTCTGTCTGTTTGTCAGTCTGTCTGTCAGTCTATCTGTTTGTCTGTCTCTCTGTCTGTCTGTCTGTCTGTCTGCCTCTCTGTCTGTTCCCACGTGTCTTATGGCTTTTTCACGCTATGGGCCAGTAACTCTCCGCTTTGCTGCCTCCCTCTCTCTTGAGCTCCCGCATTTGCTGAGCGCTGAACGTCCGAACGTACCACACGACGTTACCGCCCAAGGACCCCTTTGTGCTCCATGAATCTGATTTGTTTGTTTATGCATGCATGCAGGTACGTGTTGTCTGATGCCAAGACGTTCGGGTCCCTCTTCTTTCCAGAGAAGACCGCGCTCCTCAACCTCATCGATGACTTCACTCAGAAAAAGGGGAAGTTTGCGATCGAAGGTCTGTCTTTCTACAGTTTACTTTGCTTGTGACTGACTCTCTCCCCTGGAGAAGCAATGCGCACTTACCGTCCTCTGCAGAATATTTGTGGGCATCCCAAACAACATAATTATTGTGATTCCACTGAGTAAGGCATTTCTTGGAAGACACGTTGCTGCTTTTCCAGCCTCGAAAGAAGGACAGACAAGACGCTGTCGCGAAGACTCGTGTCGGAGGGCGCGCGGCTGCTTGTCCGACGTCTTTTTTCTTTTGCCTCCTGCGTGTCCGATCAACTCTGTCTATTGTGTATTGAAGGCAAGTGAGCGCGCCTCACTTCGATCCCTCTGCCGATCTTTCTTTCTCCTGCTTGCAGGCTTCCCTGACAAGTTGGGTCTGTTGCTTGACGGGCCTCCCGGTGGGTTGGTGGGTTAGTTGGGTGTAGGCGGGATGGGGGGGTGGGCGCAACCTGTCAGAAATACAGGGCTTTCGACTTTCGATCTGTGGTTTCTGTTGGGCGCATGCCTTTCTTTTCTCTTTCATCTTCATTTCTTTCAGGGATTGGCAAGCATTCGCTGTGCAAACACTCTAGAGAGCCCCCCCAGAGCTCACACCACAGACAGCTGTTTGTGCCCTTGACAATGTCTCTTCGTGTCCCCTTGCCGTCCATTGTCCATCGTCTTTCCATCCCTACAGGCACCGGCAAAACTTCGTTAATCAAGTGCCTCGCCCACTACACCAAGCGACACGTGGTGACAGTTCCTCTTGAGAAGATCAAGACCAACCAGGAACTTATGGACATCATGTTCGACCTCGTCTTCGCCGTGGACACTGAGGTTGGTCAGTCGCTCAGTTGCTGCATACCATCCGTTCAGTCCACTCTCTCTCTCTATTGTTTGAAAATCTACACGTAGTTATCAGAAAGTATCCAATTTCAGTTCGTCCTTTATGTCAATCAAGGACTCACAGCAAATGTCTGGACGATCGGGTGCTTGACAGCAGCAGGCGTATGGCTTCTATCCCCCACTGTGTTTCCCTCCCTGAATTTCTCTGCTGCACCTGCCTGCACCTGTCTGTCTGCCTGTCTTGTCTGGCTGCCTTTCTGACTGACTGACTGACTGACTGACTGACTGACGGTCTGTCTGTCTGTCTGTCTGTCTGTCTGACTGTCTGACTCTCTCTCTCTCTCTCTCTCTCTCTCTCTTTCTCTCTCTCTGTGTGTGTGTGTGTGTGTGTGCAGGAAGAGCCGATCAAGATGAACTTCAAGGACATCATCTTCGTCATGGAGGACGTCGACTGCGCCTCCGACGTCGTCTATGCACGCGCGTCAGTCAATTAGTTAGTCAGTCAGTCAGGTAGGCAGGCAGTCAGCCTGAATTGCCTGCCTGGCAGGAATATTGCATAAAAGAAGAAGCTGATGTATTCGTTTGCAGATCGGAAGGATTGAATTTTATCATGACAGTGTGAAGAGAAGAACCCTATTCGACCGGCCCCCCCGGGGGTCCTGTTCCCTTTTGACAGAGGTGCAAAAGGGCCTCTCCCGCTTTAGTCTTTTTCGCTCTGTGTACCTGCCTGTCTCTCTCTGTCTGTCTGTCTGTCTGTCTGTCTCTCTCTCTCTCTCTCTCTCTCTCTCTCTGTCCCTCTTTATCTCAACCTCTTTCTGACTCTTCTCTCTCGCTGTGTCCCTCTCCCTCAATGCTTGGTCTGTGGCTGCGTCTGCCTGACGACACTCGTCCTTCATCATGCCGTGCGTGAGTGCGAACGTGAACATTCGAAGATGGAAACTAACTCTCTGAAGATGCAACTCATTAAATTCTTCACATGTAATGCCAACACTGCAGAGGTGCGAAGGAGCGCTACGGACAGGCGGCTGCCTCTGCCGCCCCCCGACGGCCCTCCAGACTGGGGGCTGCAGAGGCCCAGGCAGACGAGGCGGCCGAGGAGAAACTGGAGGAGAGGGTCCTCAGCAACCGGGTGATGAGGAACATCTCTCTGACTGAGAAGGAAAGCGGGTCGGTGCGTGCATCAGACTGCAGGAGTCTGTCTGTGTGAGCCGGTGGGGGCTTCCCTGAGTCACGGCACAGCAGGAACAGAAGAAAATGAAAGAGCGTTATCACATTGTCGTCAGCTGACGAAAAGTGATACAAGAGCACTCAGAGAGTTACCGGAAGCAGTTTTGTTTCCTTTCGTACTTGCTTGGCTTTCAGTGTATCATCTCTTACAGGACCGCCCCCCAACTGTGTTTACAGAACCAGTCGATCTTCGATTCAGACGATTGTCTTCCTGTGAGAACTGTTGACTGCAATGTGCTCGCTCCTGCGGTCGTGAGTGTTCTTGCAGACAGGTCTCAGGGGGTGTTCAGAAGAGCCTCTCGGAAGACATGAACAAGGCAATGGCGGAGCTCGGTTTGAACGCGAACGTGAAAGTTCCTTCTAAGGAGCAGGAGAAGGACAAGGAGGGCTTCGTGGAGGTCGAGCTCAGAGAAGAAGCAGCCAAACAGGCCCAGAAAGAGGCTGAGGAATTGAAAGAACAATTGCTGCAGCAGCTGCAGGAAAAGCAGGGAGAAGCGGGGGGCGCTGAAGGGAAGGGAAAGACGCCCCTCTTGGCTCTTCTGGAGGAGCCCCAACCCGATAAGTGGAATCTATCCGGACTTCTCAACGTTCTTGATGGAGTCATTGACGCGTCAGTCACTCACTCCTTCCTTCCTTCCTTCAGCAACGCAATGACTCCTCTCTGGAACACAGCGGAAGAAAAAAAAGAGAAACGGAGAAAGCGTACTGTATCGAATCTCAGACAGCTCAACGGGACAGAGCTGTTTGTTAGACATTTTTGCGGACTTTCTCTCGAGAAGATTGACCGTGACTGTCAAACACT
The DNA here is from genome assembly GCA_018398765.1 of Chromera velia. NCBI lineage: Eukaryota > Chromeraceae > Chromera > Chromera velia. The sequence continues at coordinate 223,115 of JAHBMJ010000001.1, read as the reverse complement.
GCCTTGCCCTTCAGCAGCGAGGGTGCATTGAGGGGTGGAAGCAACTAACAGGTTGACCTGTTCATCTGCATACCTTCCTAGTTCGTTTCTCAGTGCATCCCATTGGGCATCCCACAGTTGAAAAGAACTCAGCTCGCAAATCCATGCATTCCATAATTTCATTTCTCAATGCTTCATATCGCAGCTTTTGGGTATCGTTGGGAGACCTTCCTTTTGTTACCTTCCTGAGGATATCGTTGGGGATATCCAGAGGAATTGCCTTCCTGTTGTTACCTTTTATTTGTTGTTTCCTGCGCCCTTCGATCCTTCTTTGTGAGCGCGGCGTGTGCGTCGCAGCCCCAGACGGATTCTGGTGATGACGAGCAACCACCCAGAGAAGCTCGACCCCGCCCTGATTCGGCCGGGCAGAATCAACAAGAGGCTCCACCTCGGATATCTGTGCGGAAGCTCCATGGCTTCCATGCTGGGGCACTACCTGCAGGTCGAGGTGACTAAGGAGATCGAGCGCAAGTGTGCAGAGATTGTCAGTCAGTCAGCCAGTTGATGTCTGCAAATGCTTCCACACATGAACACACATGCATCAAGCTTTGACAGACGTAAAGAGAGACACAAACTGGCATCTTTCTTTCTGCGCGCAGGGCGAAGTAGAGAGGCAGTCAGATAGACAGAAGCATCAAGATACAGCGAACCAGACTTGTCGTCAACAGAGTAGCAAAGACGGTTCTCTTTTAATTCCTCTGCACCAGAAATCGGCCCTCACCCATTATCCCCGATCCCCATCCATTCGCCCGCGCAGGTGATAAAATTAAATCTTGTGAGAGTTCTTCGTTGGGCTAGAGGGAGAGGGACAGCGCCCAACTGAACAATAGCGAAGCAAGTGCAGAGAGGATAGCTGTTTTTTTCGTTTCACTCACACGCATTTTATTTCGTACCGACTGACCCGCTGATTCGTCTATCTTCTCGTTGGATGGTTGGCCGGTTCGTGGATGGGTGCAGCGATCGATTGCAAATAGTTCATTCTATCTCTTTTTGTTGCAGACCTCCAGACACAACATCACTCCTGCACAGATGGAGCAGAGCTGCGCAGAGGTGCAAGGTCCCGACGAGCTGTTTGAAATGCTCGAGGACACGTTTGCGGGTCTGCGCAGATGAGAAGCGGCCGACTCAGGCCCATGCAGATTCAGGCAGTCGAGCATTGGCAGGGTCTGAGGCAGGGTGAATGTCCTCGAAGTATAGATGAGACAGGAAAAAAAGAACGTGAAGGGGATTTGTGTAGCGGCCGGGCTAGCGGCCGGGCCACAGACGTTACACAGTCTGTAACACAGAGAAGGAATGGCTTTGAGCATGAGGTTGAGCAAAACAATTGTTTTGTGTGAGTTTAAATTCTCTTTTGAAATTGTATAAAGCGCAGACTGGCCCATGGTAGTACAATACAAACTAGTTGGGAAATTGATGGGAAATCTTATTATCTTAGGGAAATCCTCGTGAAATCTGAGGGAAATTCTAGCGAAATCGATAGAAAATTGATGGGAAATCTCATATAGGAAAGTTATCTCAGATTCCGATTTTTATGGGAAATCTACCGAATTTCTATAGTTTTCTCATAATTGTGTATGTATATGCAAAACCTATGGAAATCTCTAGAGAAATCTTTATAATCATTTTAAATCATTTGAGCATGGTTTCATGTAGTAATTTATATTATGTAATTGATCCTAGGCCTAGTCCTAGGCTGAATCAGTGAATCCTAGCACCATCACCATTCGTCTTAGCTAGCTTTTTGAAACTTTTCAAAGTATGTAACACTACTAGGTTCAAGATAAATTACATATATTTTTTTATCGTGTGTTTAACAATGGACAGGAACATCTTTTATGATGAAGATCTTGCTTTACGCACAATTTTACGGCCCATGGGCATATGAGGGCCCTCCTTATCAGTGTGATTTTGAGACTTTTGAACGTATGAACACTCTCTTCGATCGACAAACAAAGTTTAACAAACTAGCAAACAAAGTAGCCAGTCAAGAGTAGTCAGTCTATCAGACTTCAAGTTGTAATTAATGGCGGACTGTTACAAACGAGAGGAATACAAATGATGATACGACTGAGTAACGACTCACGCAGCGGGGGTTGAGGCGACGAAGAAATCGGCACACATGCAGAGCATGAGAGAAAGAGAAGAATTAAAACAAAAGTCCAACGGGCTATGCGATGAAGGACAGGCAGGCGCTTCAATGGGCCATGCGTGATCGATGCATCTTTCGTCCTTCTGAGTGCTGAGAAAGTCTACAAAGAGAGAGAAAACATACAGCAGGCAGCCATTCTGCACCGATTTACTACACAAAAGAGGACCATGCACACAGATTCACTCAGGCACGAAGGTAGTCAGGCATGCACACAGTGGGAGACTTTGCTCACCCTCCTCTCCTCCACACATACGGTGTGTCTGCAACTCTCTTTCTCCACAAAAACTCCAACACACGCTTAAGAACTCGAACAGACCAGCACCATCCCGGCCCCTCCATCCACTCTTGAGAAAAGAACAAGAAGCCGACATGCCGAACAGCAAACAAACAAAGAAAGCACAAATTCCAAATCAATCGAAGTCCGTGTCCCGGACTGATACCTCCTCTGCTCTTTAATTCGTTCCCTCCTTCTCTCACCCTCTCTAGATCCAATTCTGCATGTGTTTGTCTCTCCGGGTCCGCCGTCGACCTCTTCTTGCCTTCCTTCCTTTCAGAGTGACCTCTCTGGTGCTGAAAGGAAGGAGGACACATCCCACTCTATTCCGACGAGCGCGTCTTCCTTCTCTTCTACCTCAGACTATTGACACACTGACAGGGGAGCCTACAACTTCCCCCTGTTCCCCTGCCAAAACCTTCTCGCTTTCTTTCTCCCTTACAGCAGCAGCAGCAGCAGCAGCAGCAGCAGCAGAAGGCAACAAGTACACATCAGGGGACCCCTCCTCCTCCTTCCCCCCTACTTTTCTATCAACAGTCATGTTTCTCACTTCTTCTGCTTCTGGTCTCACTCTCTCAGAGGAGACGGGAGAGCCTCTCAGATTCAGTGACTCTCTCTTCCCCCCCACCGCCCCACTTTCTCTTTCGGCCTCAACAGCCGCAACCCCAACTCTCCTCCCCCCCTCTGCACGCACGCGAATCGACACAGATCCTGCCTCCAGGCCTTCCAACGACCCAGAAGAGGAAGACACGACAACACGCAAAGGACACCCCACATCCGCAACCTCCGGGGCACTCAGAGAGAGCTTAGCCTGAAAGCTCTTCTCATCAGGATCTAGATCATACACGTTCTCGACAAACCCCGTCTGCTTCTCCTCAAACAAAGACCCGCACTCTGAGACCAGACTGAGTCTCAAGTCCCCCCCCACCGTCGCCCCATACGCAGGGTGGCAGCTGACGTGAACCTGCAGCCCCCCGGGGAATTGGAGAGCCCCCAGACCCCCCAGAACTGTCCGAACCTCCATCTTCCCCTTCGCAGCAGCGCGCGGCTTGGGGGAAAAGGACATTCGGAACAGCGCTTTCGATGGGACGAATTCAAATTTGACAGAGGACGGGATGGCGTCTGTCTTTTGGGGAAAGGGCCGAGCTAAGGCCTTCACCTTCTCCGTCTGGAGGGAACCGTCGTCGTTGTACAGAGTCTCGGTGTTCGCGTTCTGGGTGGTGAAATCGTGGAAGCGCTTGAAGGACCAGTAGGCCCAACTCTGGGACTTGGCGTCGGCCTTGTCGAGCAGGAAGGAGATCATGTCGGCAGAGGCTTTGTGCGGGCCCAAAGCGCCGAATTCCGACATGAACGCCCCTGACTTGAGGCGATCCAGGTCCTTCATGGCGGTGTCGAACGACCATGAGAGAGCCGTCTTGCAGAAAGAAGCGGCAATCCCGGGGGGGATGTCGCCTGTGGCGTTCTGCCCCGCGCAATAGACGTGATAGGCGTACACGGCTTGTGGGCCGTCGGGAAGCTCTGCGAACCCGGAGCCCCGACGGATGTACGAATTGACGACGAACGTCTCGTACATGATCAGGTGTTTTGTGTCGTGTTTCCTGATCTGTGCGTGTGCCTCCTTGTACAGAGGGAGGAGGAGTTCGTCTGCGGACTTGAAGAGACGGCGGAGGGAGACGGAAGGTTCGTTCAGGAGTTCGTAAGCAAGGACGTAGGGAGAGTCCTGGAACACGGACGCCACAGTGCCCCAATAGGCACCAAAGGCGGCCTGTAGGTCTGTGCTCCTGTAGAGCTCGTTCCAGGCATCTGCCTCCTCGAAGGAAGCATAGAACTGGGCGAAGGGTCTGTCCATGCATGTATCAAGAGACGGCATCCCCTTCTCGTCTCTCTCAAGCTTCGCGGGGATAGGGGAGGGAAAACCGAACATACTGTGGTTGTATCGAGACCGCACGGCCTCTACGGCAAAGGAGGGGAACCCCTCACCGCAGTAGGCACGGTGCAGAAGGTCCTGGTGTCCGTCAAGGATGGTGTAGATATCGTGACGGCCCAAATGATCGACTACTTTTTTGACCTCTTCGAGGAATGTCATATTGTACTGTCCTCTCTGTGGCTCGACAGACTGCCACATGACACCGATTCTCATCACGTTGAAACCCCACTTTTTCAAATTCAGGGCGTCCTCTTCAACGAGAGACCCCGTGAAATCGAACTCTCCTACAATAGGGGGAACAAAAGGATGGACCTTCTCGATGGCATTCAATCCGTGGAAGATGCGGACCTGTCCGTCTTCATCGACGAACTGTCCCGACTTTTCATCGACACGGATCCATTTTCCGGTCACAAAAGGAGTGAGGCAAAGTGACGCCAAGACACTGGATAAGAGAAACCCACCAAACGACATTTTCAGCAGAAGAATTAATTCGGAGACGCCACAAAAATAAAACTGAGAGTCAAGTCATGCAGCAGGTCTCGAGCCACGGAAGCATCAAATACTGAGATCGCCCAAGCCAGAAGCCAAACCAAACTGTCCCTCCTGCAGTTCTTTGGTTTTCTCTGAACCCGTGCTGCAAAGTTCTTATGCAAAGACTAATTGTTACATGCAGAGTGTCTGATCTCGAGCGTACCGAGCAGCCGGGGCCTTACGTAGTGTAGAGGGCCCTGGCAAGCGTCGGCAAGCCGCCTGATGCCGCCTGTCTGTCCGTCGGTGTAGCAAAAACGCCGGGGCCCATTCGTGCGCGGGGCCCTATTTCTGCATGGACATGCATGCATGCGAGGGCCTCTCCGCTGATATCTCAGCAGAGCTGAGCTGCCCCCCGAGGCGATGCAGCGAAATATATATATATTAATTATATAATTAATCGAAAGTCGGACGCATGCATGCAGCGTTGAACGTCTGCCTATATCTGCCATGCAGGACGTCCAAGTAAAGAGAGGCAATGATGTGACCATGCACCCGGTTGAAGCAGACTTCGAGAAAAGAGACTTTGAGTGAATAGATCAAGAGATTAAGGGGTCGAGAGATCTCACAAACGTCGGGAAGGTCCCAAGATGAAGCCTTTCGGCTGGCAGTTCAAGACCTGCCGCTGGTTGGGACTTTGCCTGACCTTGCTGCTAATAACGGAAGTTGCTGGAGGGTGGAAGAAATGGTTTTGGCAAAGAATTGGTGCAAAGATTCGAGCACGAAGAAAAGCAAACACAAGATTGGTCTGTGAGACCATTCCTTTGGACCAATTTCCCTCCTCTTCTTCTATCGATCCGAATCAAAGGATTCAAGTAGCGAATTTCGAGGTGTCGTTCAGTGCGCTTCCTTACGAGGACGTTGAAAAGAACAGGAGGCGATCTGTACGTGTGATTGGGAATAATCAGATTGGGTGTTGGGATGATGATGACAATGAAGAGGAGAGCGGGCCTTCCTGTCTTCGAATTTCAATTCACAGACAGCCCCTGGGACCTCGAATTGCGTATCTTCGCTCAGCAACTGTGAAGGTATTCTGGAAGAAACTTGCACGCATCCTCTGCGATGGGGTCTTCCGAAGACCCCTTGCGCGTGTCTTTCGGCATCTCCTTATGGCGCGGCTCATCGGACGCCCGGGCCTTCCGGCACGCAAGACCTTCGACATCTGTTTTCAAGAGGGCGGGCGTGTGGAGGAAATTCAGTTGTGCAGCTTCACACCAACATGCGAAGTCGTGGACTTCTCAGACAAAGCAGACGGGGATGAGGTGCCAAGCGTAAACGCGTTGGACAGGCAGTGGCAATTGTCCGCGTTGCCTTTCAATGCAGACGGAAGTGGACAGGCGCCTTCGGCTGTCCGCGCTTTCGACTCTGACGCGGGGGGGGGGAGCGCCAATGCTCTCGCGGCCCCTCATTTAGTTTGTTCGGAAACTCCGGCCGTTTGTGGTCAGGGGCAAGTGGCAATACTCGCCTCTCCTAACTCTGGGGAAGGGGATAATCCGGGAGGGGGGTGTTTGCGTGTTCAGCATCATGGGGGGGGGGGGAACACGGGGGGGGTTTCGGCTTACATCGATTCTGTGAGCCTGGTGTCTGTGCATGATCCGCACCATCGGGCTGAGGTGCGAAATGGGTGGGGACTTCTGACTGCCTCTCTTGACGGGGAGGGTACATTTGGGTCTGTGTCTAAAAATGTTCTTTTATGGGAACGGTGGTGGAGAGGGCCGAAGGTAACCTGGCGGCCTGTCGATTTGTGCTTTCCTGGTGAGGGAGCGGTGGATGACCTCGCTATCTGCACCTACTCTGCAGGTGAGTGGGGTCTCTTTAGGAATTAAATTAAGGGTGTTTCTCTTTCTGTGTTCGATGTTGCTGTTGTTTTGAAGTGTTGAGGCCGGCTTTGATGTGAACGTGAAGAAGCATTTTCGTACATGGAGGTGCCCGTAAGGGCGTTTTTGTTGCCTGCAGAAAGAACAAGAACGAGACAAGAGCGAGAGAGTCGTTGTCGCCATCGTGAGAAAAAAGAGGAAAACAACCATCGATCCACTTCATGTGTACTGAATTGAATTGCAGAATCGGAAACAGTAGAGGAGTCCATCCCCTCGGGTGACGCCAGTGAGGACTCTCCTGACTCGACCTGTGAGCGTCTATCTTTCTCCCGATTCCACCTGAAGGAGAGGCTCAGCTTCCATCAGGGTCTCCGGAGACGCTTCCGATTTCGTGTGTACGACTGGGAGGGATCCTGGAGGTCTGCTTTCTTCCTCGAGGCCAGAGACGCCTACCCTGTGTCGTCATCTTCAGAAACAAAACGCATGATTCGGTTCGCAGGGAAGGGAACAGGAGCATGGCCAACAGGAGATGGCCTCTGTGTGCGCATTGAGAGACAGATGGTCGGAGAGAACGACTCGAGTGTGTTCCTTGTGGGAATGGTTTTTTGGGGGGTGGATTTGAGTGAGGAGGTGGAGGTGCGCACATACGAGGAGAACGGACGACTGAAGGAGGATACGAAAGTCGCAGGAAAGGGGCGCACTCACCGCACGACTTCCCTGTTTCCAGATGCTCTCGAGGTCCACACCGTCCTTGATATCTGTTTTCCTCGGTCTGCTCTGGACCATTCGGGCCTGGAGGAGCTCTCCCTCTGCAGTCCTCAACCGCTCTGCAAGACAATTAAGATGTCTGACCTTGCACACAGGGCCAAGTGGTCGGAATTTGATATCTTTTCCATGCCTTTCAAAGTCGAGGGGGCGCACAACACGACGCAGCCTGAGGGGACGCTTCCTGTGGTGTGGCATACTGCAGAGACGGGCGGGGGCTTCTGCTCGTGTGCAGGGGGGGCAAACCAAGGAGCGTGTGCGGCAGGCGCAGTTGCGTATGTGCCAGATACAGCGGGAGGGCCGGCAGCAGAGGGCGGGAGTGTTCACCTTATTCGTGAGGCAGAAGATCCCCCCACCTCCGTGTACCTGTCCTCTATGAAGCTCCTTGCAGGGCACAGAGGAGAGATGAGCGTCAGCATGAGAATCGACGACAAAGACACCGAACCGATCGTCACACTCAACGCGGGGGAGAGACGGGAAGAAGTGCAGGTCCACTTCGCTTCTGAGTCCCCTGTCTACTTGAATGAGAAACTGGCTCTGTATATCAAAGGAGAGGTTGCCATCGAGGCACTTACCTTCTGCGCACACGGCTGGCCCCCTGGTCGGTTCTCAACTCCCATTCTTGGTCTCTGAATGCACACCCTTTCTCCTCGAGGCTCTCCGTCGAAAGCTCTTTGCCTCTGTCTCCCCTCTCTAGCTGGCAGCCGTTTTCGTTCTTTCCCTGCATATTCAGTTGTTTTCTCGTGACTCCTCTTTATCGGCCATCAATTACATTCACTGAGTCCATGCAACGATGCGCGCCCTTCTTGCAGGTGAGCCTGGCGACGGGCGTGTGGACGAGGGCGAGGATTGCGATGACGGTAACCTTAGGAACTTTGATGGGTGCTCCGTTGACATGCAGGTCGAGCCTGGATGGGTCTGCCCCTCTTCTGGGGGACCCTGCACACGTACGTCCGTTCACCTTTTGAATCTTCTTTCTCTCTGCTCTGCATAGGGTGCGCGGGGGCGGGTGGGTGGGTGTCCAGCTAGTCATTGGCGGGGTGGCTGGGGTTGGCAGAGAAAGAGGAAGAACAGAGTGAAAGAGGAGAAAGGAAATGCCTCCACATTCAGTGTGTCAACCTTTAGAGAGGCCGGTCAGTATTTCTGTCTCAAAATTTTTTCATGAATCTGTGGTCCAAGCGAACGGTCGTGGAAGTAGGAATCGACCAGAACTCTGATCCACATCTGCTTCCATACTTGGCTGATCCATTTCTGATCCATTCACCATGCATCTTTGACTGCATGCAGAGGGAGACGGCACCTGCACAGACCATAACGACGTCTCCGGAGACGGCTGTGCTGATGGAGTCGTGGAGCCTGGCTGGGTCTGCACACCCGCACTCAACGGCCAGACTGCCGTCTCCTGCCCAGTGGTCTTCTCCCTCCCCGACACTTGTGCCAACGCAGCCGTGATCGGGTCCCTCACTTCCCACGGATTGAACGTCGTCCTCGAGGCTCAGGCACATTCCGACTCAGTCGCTTTGGTGGACACTGGTAACCCCCCTGAACTTCTGAATGATTTCCGGACAGGGTGGGGGTGCCGGAAGGATTATGAGGGAGTGAACATCGATAGAGGGTGCATGATAATGGCTGTCCCTTCCAGCACGCTGGAGCACCTGGAAGAGGACAACTCGGGGTCGAGGCGGTTGCTCTGGACAGAGTTGGCAGAGAAGAGGAAACTGCTGATCGGTCGTTTGTTTTTCCTCTGGCTGCTCCAGTGGTTGCGGAATCTGTTCAGCCAGAGGAGGCAGAGGGGGATCACTCTCGAATTCTCCAGAGACGTTGTCCTGCTCTCTGCTCGGGTGTTCAACGCACTGGGCAGAAAGATCATTGCATACGGCGCAGATGGCAGAAAAGTCGCAGAGCAGAGACTGTGGAAAGCGAACAGAGACCCTGAGGGAAAAGGAGTTCATCTGTTGGATTTCTCAGGGAATTCTGACTTCAGAGGAATTCGAAAAATAAAATTCGAGGCCTCCTCTAACTTCGGCATTCTTGACATTGGCGTGTGTCCCTCCGGGAACATCAACCCGCTTTCCAGCTCCGTCTGCCACAGTCAGTCGTAGAAGAAGATACGGATTCTTTACCCTTCTGGCCTGTAGTACTTGTTGACATTTTCCCTTTTGCGAAAAAGACAACGAAGCCTTCTTACGCTACGCTCCTTCACATCCGCCCGTTCCTTTCTGTTGGCATATCTGTGCACGCCTGTATGTATGCATGTGTTTGTTTTGTGCGGTTGCTTAATTGCAGCCGTGTGTGGAGACGAGGTTCGAACTTCCAACGAGGGATGCGACGACGGGAATCGACATGACGGAGACGGGTGCTCCAGCTCGTGTGAGGTGGAGACGGGATGGACCTGCCCTGAGGGGGGAGGCGAGTGCGAACGTGAGCTGAAATACATGCACGTGCTGTCTGTCCACAAGTGCTCTTTGAATATACAAAAATCCCCACCTTTCTCTGATCATATACCGTGAGATCCGCAGGATCGACTTGCCCTTAAATACAAAACGATTTGCGTTATCTCTCTTCGTAACAGCGACGGCGAGGATTCGGAACATTCCGTCTGGACTCAAACGTGCATGAATAAATGAATGAACGAACGAATGAATGAATGCAGCGATAAGGACCGACTGCATGCTTGTGGGGTCCGAAGAATGTTCTGACGGGAACCTCGAGGCAGGAGACGGGTGCTCTGAGAAGAACCTCTTGGAACCCGGATGGACCTGCCCCACTCTCTGTGGACCTTGTGAACGTGAGTCGGTCAACGTGAAGGGGTGGGTGAGGGAGTGAATAAGGCAAAAGACTATTGTATGCCTGAGGGAAATAAGCATCGTTGAACGACGTTTCTCTTGTTCTCAACAAACACGTGAACTCCTTCACAGGTTCTTCACAGGTTGGGTGTTTCTTGTTGAAGTCAGACAATGAAAGTATTTTTCTTTACTGCACTGACTCACTGAATGCATCTGCATGTTTGCAGCCGGGTGCGGAGACGGAAAGCGTTTGGGGTCCGAAGAGTGCGACGACCACAACACCGAAAGCGGCGATGGGTGTTCGAGCAACTGCAAAAGAGAACCTGGGTGGGAGTGCCCTCTTTCGGACAGCGACTGTGCATGTCAGTCAGTCAGCCGGTTTGGGTCTGGTCGGTGGTTACGTCTTCTCTGACCATCCTGCTGATTGTCTGAACTTCAATCTCACCCAGCTGACTGACACCGCCAACCCCCTTTTCTCTTCCCACCTCCTGCAGTCACGGAGAAGGAGACGACCATCTGCGAGACCCACCCCTCCCACCAGAACCAGTGCGGCTCCACGACGGGTGAGTGCTGGAACCCCCTCACGTGTCCCCCTGGCCAGGTGATTGCTGTGACGGAGGCGTGGTACGGCCGCAATGACAGAGTCACGTGTCCTTTCTACCGGGGGGGGCACCTCACAGACATCACCTGCCACCTGGATGTGACTGACTATGCCGTGGAGACGTGTGACGGCAAGAACGAGTGCGTCCTCCCTATGGCCAACACGATTGCGGGAGATCCCTGTCGGTACACGTACAAGTACGGGGTGGTCGACTACAAGTGCCTCGACTGCGATTGTCAACGTCAGTGGGGATGGGGGGGGGACAGTGGAGCTACAGCATCATTGTTTTGAAATCAGGCTAACTATCTTTGTCATCCCACCCTCCGACTTTAGAATCTGCATGTATGTATGTATGTATGCATTGATTGTCGGGTGTGTGCTTGCTTTCCTTTCAGCCGACATGAACGACTGCCTCCTGGTGGGTCCGGAGAAGTGCACGGACGGCAACAGCATTGATGGAGACGGCTGCACTGCATCGCACACCATCGAGCCCGGCTGGAGATGCCCGACTGTCTGCTCGCCATGCGAAGGTCCGTCGCCATCTGTGTAGAGGCATGGAAAGTCGGGAATGAAGGAAGAAAACAAGCAAGAAAGGAAGGCGAAGGAAGGAAAGAGGTGGGTCTCCCGAATTTTTGAAAAGTTTCGATGCTGCATCGATCCCTTTGTTGCATGCCTGCGTATTCAGTGATGAGTCTCTTTTCGCCCCCCCTAGTCCCCCTAGTTCTTTTTCCCTCCATTCTATGGTTGCCCTTTCAGTGACTTGCCCCGCTATCTTGTCGAGGCATTCTTCCTCTTGTCCTTTCTTCTTTCTCTAATTGCAGCCGTTTGTGGAGATGATGTCCGTCTGGGCTCTGAGCAGTGTGACGACGGCAACAAAGAGGACGGAGACGGGTGCTCAAGCACGTGCCAGCAGGAGACGGGATGGAGCTGTCCCGTTGCAGGGGGCGCCTGTTCATGTAAGTTGTCGGTTTGGTGATGACGTGACTGCGCAACGTGACTGTGTGCGCACTGACCGTCCCTTATGGGATTACATTGTTTTTTCCAACTGATTCGGATGCTCCATTCCCCTTTCTCTCCACTGCTTTCTTTGTCTGCAGCGATTTGCGGTGACGGACACCGTGTCGGTGATGAGGAGTGTGATGATGGTGACACCCAGAGCGGAGACGGGTGCTCATCCTCCTGTGAGACGGAGACGGGATGGGCGTGTCCTCATGTGGGCGGGGAATGCCATCGTGAGTTCCTCTCTCTCTCTCTCTCTCTGTGTGTGTGTGTGTGTGTGTGTGTGGTCGCGTGCGTAGCTTCGTTTTTGACGTCTGGTTGTATTGAGTTTTGTTCTCTCTCTCTTGCCCTCCTTACAGTCACCATGAATGAGTGAAAGCTGCACTGAGTGCGTTAGGAAGATCTCGAGTGCCTGTGCTGTATGCACCCATATGGAGAAACGATCGAGGGCATGATACCATATCATAAATCTTTGAGTGAATTTCCGTCCTTATTCTGCCTGCCTGCCTGCCTGCATGCCTGCCTGCCTGCCTGCCTGCCTGATTGTTCTCTCTCATGACTTCTTCATCTGTCTCTCTCTCTCTCTCTCTGCATGCAGCCACGTGGGACGATTGCGTCCTCGTCGGACCCGAGAAGTGCGAGGACCAAAACAGAAACGATGGAGACGGGTGTAGTGCGGAGAACCTCATCGAGACAGGGTGGAGGTGCCCGGCTGTGTGCACGCCCTGCGAAGGTCTGTACTGTGACTGTCCTGTTTTGTTGTGCCACATTACCATGCTCCAGTCACCTGAGTTTCGTTTTTAATCCTCAATTCTCGTTTGGTTTGCAGAGATCCACGGAGACGGGGAGATGGTCGGGCAGGAACAGTGCGACGACGGGGACTCACATCCGGGAGACGGTTGTCATGACGGTGAAATTGAGGACGGATGGACCTGTACGGGGGAACCTTCTGTGTGCACTGGTGAGTCATGAAACCTTTTTGTTAGTTCAGACATTCTTTTTGCTTTCTGACTTACCTTCTTCATCGGGCCTTCTCGATCGAGGCTACTGGGAGATGCCAATTCAGCCAGCTCCCCCCACGTCCTTATCATTTCCTGCCTGCCTACCTGCAGACCTGAATGAGTGCGATGAAAACGACCCGAAGCACACGTGCTCTACGAAGGCCACCTGCACAAATCTGTCGCCGTCTGGAGGACGCTACGAGTGCGCGTGCAACACCGGCTATTCTGGAGATGGACACACATGCACGGGTGTGTTGTTGTCTTTTACCTGCAAGAGTACTTAACATTCTTGTGCTCATCTTGGTAGAGTGGTTACTCAATGACGGCATGAAACCGTTCTCAACGATCAGGCCTCGACTTGTACTCGCAACCGCTGTTGACTTCTGATCCGCCTACTGCCCCTGCAATGTTTCTGGGTCTTCCTCTCTTCTTCTTGCTGTCGCCCTTTCTTTCATGCTTCATGTTTTGTTGCCTGCAGACATCAACGAATGCCAAGGGGGCGGTCACAACTGCGACGTCCCGAATGCCGTGTGCACAAACTCCATGGGGTCGTTCTCGTGCGCGTGCAAGAACGGGTGGAGCGACACCACCACCGACGGCTCGAAGGCGACAGGCACAGAATGTCAAAGTGAGTCACCTCTGGGTTTCGGACAAGGCATCCCGACTCAAAGAGACTTTACAGATTGATTGACGTGGCCAGGATGGTGTACCGAGGCAGATAAGGGCAATTGATTTTTACTTGCATTGATTGCATGTGTGCAGCTGTGGTTGGTGACGGCGTTGTGGCCGGAGACGAAGAGTGCGACGACGGCAACACTCAGAGCGGAGACGGCTGTGATTCTGATGGGCAGGTGGAGGACGGCTACACCTGCCCTGTCGGCGGGGGCGCATGCTCAGGTGGGGGGTCTGTGCTGCGACGTCAAACTTTCGCTCTTTTTTTTTTCTTTCGTCGACATGCAGTTTGTTTGCTGCACAACACTCCACTATTGCATGGGCAGATCAGATGCCTACTGTCTCGTCGGTTTCAATGTGCATTTGGCTTCCGTCACTTGATTTTACGGAGGCTAGCTTGTCTCTCACTGCTTTTTCTTGCCTGTGTTGTGGTGACATACATGCATCGTTGTTTCTTTGTTTGTTTGCAGACATCGACGAGTGCAGCGACAACTCGGACAACTGTCATAAAAAAGCGAGGTGCGAGAACACAGACGGGGGCTTCACTTGCACCTGCAAAAACGGGTGGCAGGGAGACGGCGTCTCGTGTACACGTGAGTGGAAAAACCGGGGAGATGGTTTGGCGCTTGAGGGAAGGGATACGTTTTCTCTCTGCTTTCTGTCTTGATATTACGATGTGAAGCTTGCTCTTACTAGGAGGCTTTTTTATTTCACTTGGAATCCTGTGAATGTGGGACAAGCGCAAGTTGCAATCATGGCAGCTGCTCCTTTCATTCTCTCCTGTTCGCATCAGCAGCCTACCCCATTCTTTCGTCTTCCTTTCTTCCGTACGCATACTTATACTTGTTGCAGCCGTGTGTGGGGACTCGAAGATGAGAGGCCCTGAGACCTGCGACGATGGCAACACCGACAACGGAGACGGGTGCTCCAGCAGCTGCAGGACTGAACCTGGATGGACCTGCCCTCAGAATGGCGGCGAGTGCTCGCGTCAGTCAGTCGGTGGGGATTACTTCGTGTGTGAGGATGTGTGGGGCTTTCTGTAGGCACTCAATGAGAGTCTGTCGTCTCCGAGTGTCTGCACCCGTCTATCTGCGTGTCCGTCCGTCTGTCATTCCGTCTGTTTGTGAATGTTTCTTGAGTGCGTGCAGCGACTCCCGATGACGGTCACGTGTTAGGAGACGAAGAGTGCGACGACGGCAACACAGATCCGGGAGACGGGTGCTATGGGGGTCAGGTGGAGGACGGGTGGACGTGCACAGTGCCGCCTGGAGAGACGGCCTCCGTGTGCACAGGTGAGTGGGAGAGTAAATGGGGAAGGAGCCGAGGAAAGGAGAAGGGATTCAAAAAGGTTTGTGGAGCGATCGGAGAGAGAGGAGACGGATGAATCAGGAAACACAACAGGAATGCCTTATCCAAAGACAGGATAGCATTCCATCAACACTGCTCCTTTGATAGTCAATCTGGGTGTCGATCCGTGAGACTCTGTTTGTTGTGAGACTCTGAGGCATTTCTTCCCGAGCTAAGAGGGCTACTGGGAGGCGCCACATTCAAGCAGCTTCCCTCACTTTCTTCTCACTCCTCTGCCCCTATGGACCCTCTTCCTGCCCGCAGACCTGAACGAGTGCGACGACAACGACCCGAAGCACACGTGCTCTACAAAGGCCACCTGCACAAATCTGTCGCCGTCGGGAGGACGCTACGAGTGCGCGTGCAACACCGGCTACTCTGGAGATGGACACACATGCACGGGTGGGGGTTTCCATTATACGATCGCACGGTTGTTGGATTTCGATGTTGCAGTGTTATATTGGATGTGATGGGTGCATTTCTTTCTCTCTGTTCCCCCGCCCCCTCACTATTCCTGTCTCCCTCTTTCGCTCTCTCTCTATCTCTCCCCTTCTTTCGTTCTATTTTGTTTTCTTTATTCCGCATACACGAGGTCCTCCCCTGACTCTCTGTATGTATTCACGGGCCTGCAGATGTCAACGAATGCCAAGGGGGCGGTCACAACTGCGACGTCCCGAACGCCGTGTGCACAAACTCCATGGGGTCGTTCTCGTGCGCGTGCAAGAACGGGTGGAGCGACACCACCACCGACGGCTCCAAGGCGACAGGCACAGAGTGTCAAAGTCAGTAAATTGAAGAAACAGAAGGGCGCGAGCTGTTCCAAAAATGTTTTCGTTGAAACTCACTCCCTCTAATTGTGAGTAGTGTTTCCTTGTAATGCACAATTATGAATAAATTAATCTTGTAATGCACGGACGTGTGTTCTGTTCGTGAGAATGCAGCCGTTGTCGGTGACGGCGTTGTGGCCGGAGACGAAGAGTGCGACGACGGCAACACTCAGAGCGGAGACGGCTGCGACTCTGACGGCAACGTGGAGGACGGCTATACCTGTCCGACTGGAGGGGGCGCATGCTCAGGTGTGTATTGATGAAATGCACGCGATTGATCGTGCGTGTAAAGGCCGTTCGATTTCATCCTCGCAGCGCATTTCTCTACCTTCCTTTGGCATGCACTGGTACACTCTGTATTGCTTCAACGTGCATCTGTTAGAGGTTCGCTGCTTGATGTCATTCAGATTGACTGGCCTCTCATGACAGCACCCCCAACAACATGTGTCATTCATGTGTTTTCAGACATCAACGAGTGCAGCGACAGCTCTGACAACTGCCATGCCAGCGCCGCGTGCCAAAACACAAATGGAGGCTTCACCTGCACCTGCAACCACGGCTGGCAAGGAGACGGCGTCTCTTGTACAGGTGAGTTTGACCATTGGGGAGGACTCGCGGTGGCATGCAGAGGAACATTATGTGGATAAATAGGGAGCTTGTGGCTGCCCCTTTCCGTCTGTTTACAGGCAGGATGATGCTTTTGAGGGCAAATATTCACCTTCCCTCCACTTTGATTTGTCTTTGCTTTGTCTCATCCAACCTCCATGGGACACTTCCTTGGAGTACCCACGCCATTCTTTTGTCTTCCTTTGTCGCAGCTGTGTGCGGAGACCGAGAGAGAAAGGGCCCTGAGACCTGCGACGATGGCAACACCGACAACGGAGACGGGTGCTCCAGCAGCTGCAGGACTGAACCTGGATGGACCTGCCCTCAGAATGGCGGCGAGGGCTCGCGTGGATGGACCTGCCCTCAGAATGGCGGCGAGTGCTCGCGTCAGTCAGTGGGCGAGAATCTTTTCGTGTGGGGCGTCTCTGTGAGAGGATAGTGACTCATCTTTGCTTTTGCCTTTCAGCACTCAATAAGAGTCTATTGTTTTCAAGTAGCTCTCTTCGTCTGCCTGCGTGTCTTTCCATCTATCCACCTTTCTGTCTGTGTGTGCTGCTGGGTTGAATGAACGAGTGCAGCGACTCCCGATGACGGTCACGTGTTGGGAGACGAAGAGTGCGACGACGGCAACACAAATCCGGGAGACGGGTGCTATGGGGGTCAGGTGGAGGACGGGTGGACGTGCACAGTGCCGCCCGGAGAGACGGCCTCCGTGTGCACAGGTGAGTGAGTGAGCGGCCCCCTCAGGGAGGGTGGGAGGAAGGCAGGGAGTCATTGAGCTAGCGAGAAAGTGACTAGACACAGGGGTGCTTCAGAGACGCAGGAAGAAATGTGTAGGAGGAATCATCAGCTGCTGGAAGGACTTCTCCCTCCCTCATGATTCATCTCCCAGCATACGATCGAGAGCCTCTGTATTTTCGAAAGGCATGCTTGTATCGGCAAATCATTCTCTGCCCACTTTCCTGTCTGCAGACCTGAACGAGTGCGACGAAAACGACCCAAAGCACACGTGTTCTACAAAGGCCACCTGCACAAATCTGTCGCCGTCGGCAGGACGCTACGAGTGCGCGTGCAATGAGGGCTGGAGTGGAGACGGCCATGTTTGCACAGGTGAGTGCGGATGGTGACATTATGGTTGCAAGCATATTTGTCCGCAGCTCGGGAGAGCAAGAGAATAGTTCCATGTATCCCCCGCCCCTTTGCCTTTCACTATTTCCAAGCCGAAATGCATTCCTAGAGTGAACCCGTTTCTTTCTTGCAAAAAGAAGTGTCGACTTTCTCAAATCTGTGTTGCATATTTGCCTGCAGACATCAACGAGTGCCAAGGGGGCGGTCACAACTGCGACGTCCCGAATGCCGTGTGCACAAACTCCATGGGGTCGTTCTCGTGCGCGTGCAAGAACGGGTGGAGCGACACCACCACCGACGGCTCGAAGGCGACGGGCACAGAATGTCAAAGTGAGTAGACGAAGGAAAGAAAGCGAAGGGCACTTGCTGGTCTAAGAAGGCATTCATTGAAGCTGCTTTCCTGTAATAACGAGCTTTGATCTTGCTTTCATAAAGTGATCTCACACTGCACGTCCATCTTTCTTTCCTGCCTGTCTGCCACAATGCAGCCGTGGTTGGTGACGGGGACGTGGCCGGAGACGAAGAGTGCGACGATTGGAACTCTCAGAGCGGAGACGGCTGCGATTCTGACGGCAACGTGGAGGACGGCTACACCTGTCCGACTGGAGGGGGCACATGCTCTGGTGGGATTGTATTCTGACTTGAGACACGGAATCCTGTCGGTGGTGCGGCGGTAGAAGAGTTAGATAGCGTTCCCATTTGCCAGTGTCCACACAGTTTTTTGGTTCATGCGGATCGCGTCGGTTAGTGTTAGAGCGGCTGACCTACCGGCCTTTGAACTGCCCCCCCCTGTTTCTGATATGTGTGTTTGCAGACATCGACAAATGCAGCAACAGTTCTCACAACTGCCACAACAGTGCAAAGTGTGACAACACCAACGGAGCCTTCACTTGCACCTGCAACCACGGCTGGCAAGGAGATGGCGTCTCTTGTACAGGTGAGTGGGAGAACACACTGCTTCGCTCCTGAGGGATTTGTTTCTGCTTCCCGACTGGTTTCACGCCCTCCAGCCTGTCTTGGCGGAAAGCTCCGTTGTTCCGCTTTTGATCTAACATTTCTCCTCTGTACGCATGCTTGTGTAAGTACTTGTTGCAGCCGTGTGCGGAGACCGAGAGACAAAAGGCCCTGAGACCTGCGACGATGGCAACACCGACAACGGAGACGGGTGCTCCAGCAGCTGCAGGACTGAACCTGGATGGACCTGCCCTCAGAATGGCGGCGAGTGCTCGCGTCAGTCAGTGGGCGGGAATCTTTTCGTGTGGGGGGTTTCCTTTAGTCACTCAATGAGAGTTTGCCGTTCCAAATATCTGTGCCGTCTTGTCTGTCCATCTTTCCATTATTCCATTTTGTACGTTCCTTGAACGAGTGCAGCGACTCCCGATGACGGTCACGTGTTGGGAGACGAAGAGTGCGACGACGGCAACACAGATCCGGGAGACGGGTGCTATGGGGGTCAGGTGGAGGACGGGTGGACGTGCACAGTGCCGCCCGGAGAGACGGCCTCCGTGTGCACAGGTGAGTGGGAGAGCGAATGAGGAAGAAAGGAGGGAGTTCACGATGGAGACACACTCACTCGTAGAAAGGTGGGAAGCGGATGCTTCTGGTCGAATGGGGGGGAAGCGTGATGGGATGACCGTCACCGTCTCCACGTGTCTTTGTCTTTCCCCGTCTGTTTTCTGTGTCTCTGTGGACCTCCCTTCCTGCTTGCCTGCTCATCTGCCTGCCTGCAGACCTGAACGAATGCGACGAAAACGACCCGAAGCACACGTGCTCTACAAAGGCCACCTGCACAAATCTGCCGCCGTCGGGAGGACGCTACGAGTGCGCGTGCAACACCGGCTATTCTGGAGATGGACACACATGCACGGGTAAGCTGCTTGGCATGTTCAATACTGTTGTTGTTTTTTGAACGCTGTGATTTTTTCGTGTGAGGTCAGTCTGTCTTCAACCTCGAGCCGCTCTTTCCTGATTTCCTCAGTCTCTTTCTCTCCTTCCTTTTATCCTCTGTTTTACTTTGTTTTTTCGAGCTATCTGTTTGCAGACATCAACGAGTGCCAAGGGGGCAGCCACAACTGCGACGTCCCGAATTCCGTGTGCACAAACTCCATGGAGTCGTTCTCGTGCGCGTGCAAGAACGGGTGGAGCGACACCACCAGCGACGGCTCCAAGGCGACAGGCACAGAATGTCAAAGTGAGTAAATTGAAGAAACAGAAGGGCGGGCGCTTTTCCAAAACTGACTCCGTTGTAGTTCCCTTCCTATAATCATGAGTGAGTAGTCTTCTCTCTTGAACAAACTTGTGATATTATGATGCACAAACTTAACTTGTGTTCTCTTTGTGGGAATGCAGCCGTGGTTGGTGACGGAGACGTGGCCGGAGACGAAGAGTGCGACGACGGCAACACTCAGAGCGGAGACGGATGCGACTCTGATGGGCAGGTGGAGGACGGTTACACCTGTCCTGTCGGCGGGGGTGCCTGCACTGGTGGGGTTCTACGTTCGTTTCAGATGGTTTCGTTTGTGGAATGATTCGATTGCTCAACCGAGTGACCCTTTTGCCTTCGGTTTTCCTTCGGAGTAGCCATTGAATTCTTCGTCTGACAAACCTTCCTCATACAAACGAAAATAAGGGGGACATTTCGGTGTAGAGAGAAAAGAGGACGAGGAAAGCATGGAAGTGAATTGTGTTCGGGCCACTTTGGAGATTCTTGCGTGGAGCAATTCAGCTCTGTCAATACATCTTTTGCAATGTACAGGTAATGCGTTTTGTCCGTCTACTTGTTCATGACGCGAATCGTCTCTGCAGACATCGACGAGTGTACCTCCAATGCGCACACTTGTGACGCTCAGGCGACGTGCACGAACTCAGATGGAAGTTTCAGCTGTGCCTGCCAGCTGGGATGGCAGGGAAACGGGTTGTCCTGTGCAGGTCCGCTGGCTCTTTTGATTCGTGCGCTGGTATCGGTCAAAGGATCGAGGGTCGTGCTTCTTTCCGATTTCCCTCTGCGAAGGCATCTCCTTATCAGTCTGAAATCGATCATCTTCTTGAAAAAAGGTCCAGTCGCTGCAGGGTCTTCATGGAAGATTGTCAGAATGGGGTGTGCGCATGAAGTTTGTGCCCCGATAGGCAGTTTTTGGCATTCGAATCCTTCCACCTCCTTTCCCAATTTCATTTGAGCGCAGCAACCTGTGGAGACGGGTGGATGGCAGGATCCGAGTCATGCGACGACGGGGACACACAGAGTGGCGACGGATGCTCAAACACGTGTGCGCTTGAGGAAGGATGGAACTGTCCCGTGACAGCTGGCGACTGTTCATGTGAGTCGATGACTGTCGGATCTTTTCGAGCAGTGTAGTTTTCTGACTCATCTCTCTGTAGGCATCTCTATGGTTGAGCGTTTGGGTACGTTTGGACTGTCTGCGTCTGTTTGTGTGGATCTTTGCATTCCTGCAGTCACGGAGAAGGAGACGATCATCTGCGAGACCCACCCCGCCCACCGGAATCAGTGCGGGGCTGCAGTTGGCGATTGCTGGAACCCCCTCACGTGTCCCCCTGGCCAGGTGATCGCTGTGACAGAGGCGTGGTACGGCCGCAACGACAGAGTCACGTGCCCCTTCTACCGGGGGGGACACCTCACAGACATCACCTGCCACCTGGATGTGACTGAGTACGCGCGGTCTTCTTGCAATGGGAAGAACCAGTGTATTCTGCCGATGGCCAACACGATCGGAGGGGATCCCTGTCGGTACACGTACAAGTACGGGGTGGTTGACTACCGCTGCTCTCCCTGCCTGCCGAGGGGAGGAGAGTGCTCACGTGAGTCACATAGACGGACCCGCAGGCATGCAGGGAGGGCATCTGATGCATGCGCGACTTGAACTCGAACTAGAGGGATTGGAAAGATGTTTCCGTGCACATAAATTGAACCCAAAGTCTTCTCACAATTTCCCTGTTTGTGCTCAGGGAGTCGATTTGAATGCATTCATTTATTTATTCTATTTATTTATTTTATTCTGTATGAAAATATATGCATGTATTGTGCTGGGGGTGTTCATTTGAATGTGGGTCCTCGGATGATCTGTCTGTAAGTGAGCAAATTGTTTTTTGCTTTGCTGTACGTGCTTCTCTGCAGCCAAATGGGACGATTGTCTCCTTGTGGGCTCAGAGAGATGCACTGACGGTAACCGGATGGACGGAGACGGGTGCAGCAGTACGCACTCTATCGAGACAGGGTGGGACTGCCCCACTGTGTGCGGGCCTTGTGAAGGTACGTGAGTGAGTGGACGTTTCGTGGATGTGAGTCACGAGATTATCTGCAGATCTGTTGGCGTACGGTCCTCAAAGGCTTCATGAAACTTCTCCAGCCTTTCCATTTCATTTAGTGTTGCTGTAAAGTCGTGAGGAGTTTGAGAGCTTTCTCATTCAGAATTTGTGAAAGAAATTCATACGGCCGTGACCTCATTGCCTACTCCTTGCAGAGATCATCGGAGACGGGGAGATTGTCGGAGACGAAAAGTGCGATGACGGTAACGCTGTGAGTGGAGACGGATGTGATTCTGAGGGACAGCCGGAAGACGGGTGGGAGTGCCTGAACGCGGGATCACCCTGTACAGGTGCGTGCGTATGTGAGAGCTAGAGCATCGATATTCGTTCGTTCGGGCCAAGCTGTCTTCACAGCTAATGCGGTGTTTTCGGATGTAACAGCATTTTATTTCATTGTGGGCTTCTTGGCATTGATTGTCAGAGGAGTACCGACACACAAATCGCATGTATACGTGAAGAACAGAAAAAGAAGAGAGTAAACTCAGGAAGGATACTTTTTTTGGATCTCCTTGCAGAGGTATGCGGAGACAGCGAGCTACACGGGGACGAGACCTGCGACGATGGCGACACCGAAAGCGGAGACGGGTGCTCCAGTACCTGTCAGACGGAGACGGGATGGACGTGTCCTCAGAACGGCGGGGAGTGTCATCGTGAGTTTGCCCTTTCTTAGATACAGGCTTAGCATGGCTGCTGTCTGGTTTCCCCTAGTACCTGTCTCTCTGTCTCACTCCTTCTGTTGCGTTGTCCGGTCGTTGCCTCTCGCGGTTGTTCTTCCTTTTCTTCATTCTTTCTGTCTTCCGCTTTCTTCCTCTTACTGTGCTTAATTCATTCTGCTTGTCTGTTTGTGTATGTCTCTCTTTGCTTCTTCCTTCCGACCTTTCTGTCTCTGTCTGAATCTCCTCTGTTCTTGTTCGGAAAACTCCCGGAGATCCTCCTTCATGCATTCTCGCAGCGATCCTCGACGACTGCCTGCTGGTGGGTCCCGAAAAGTGCACCGACAGAAGCAGCCAAAACGGAGACGGCTGCAGCGCTGCCCACAAGATCGAGTCTGGGTGGACCTGTCCTACTGTCTGTGAACCGTGCACTGGTCAGTCGGCAGTCTTGCCCAGTCTCAGCTCTGTCTCTCATGCACCAAAGAAGCGGCACAGCAGAAACAACTTCCTCAATCATCCTTCCACTGAGAGACAGGACTCGAAACTCAGCGTTGCATGAATGAATGAAAAGTGGTTCCAGATGTTCAATTGTAGTGGAGCGCTCAGATGCATTCGAGATGTGGCTGTCTGCTTGCAGAAATCCACGGAGACGGCAAGATTGTTGGAGACGAAAACTGCGACGACGGAGACACAGATGCAGAAGACGGTTGCCACAACGGTCAAATAGAAGAGGGGTGGACGTGCACGGGGGAGCCTTCTGTGTGCACGGGTGAGTGTGCAGACAGGCAGGCTGCAACTTTCTGCTCCACTTTTGAACATCGGGAACACATCTGTTCCCTTGCATGTCTTTTTCTTCTACACATATTGGTACTACCATCGGATAATGCTTGCAGCCGTGTTCATTGTTTTTTTCTGTTTCTCGCCCTGTGCAGACCTGAATGAGTGTGACGACAACGACCCGAAGCACACGTGCTCTACAAAGGCCACCTGCACAAATCTGCCGCCATCGGGAGGACGCTACGAGTGCGCGTGCAACACCGGCTATTCTGGAGATGGCCATACTTGCACGGGTGAGCTGCTTGGCATGTTCAATACTGTTGTTGTTTTTTAAACGCTGTGATTTTTTCGTGTGAGGTCAGTCTGTCTTCAACCTCGAGCCGCTCATTCCTGATTTCCCCAGTCTCTTTCTCTCCTTCCTTTTATCCTCTGTTTTACTTTGTTTTTTCGAGCTACTTGTTTGCAGACATCAACGAGTGCCAAGGGGGCAGCCACAACTGCGACGTCCCGAATTCCGTGTGCACAAGCTCCATGGGGTCGTTCTCGTGCGCGTGCAAGAACGGGTGGAGCGACACCACCAGCGACGGCTCCAAGGCGACAGGCACAGAATGTCAAAGTGAGTCAGCCTCCTGGGTCTATTTGGGAGGAATACAAAGAAGTGCATGTACAGAGGTCAAGTGAAAGAAGGCCCCGGTAAGACAAAAGCCTCGTCTCCCTACCAATCTGATGCTCTCCTTCCCGACAGAAATTAAAGTGTTCCTTCACTGATCACCCTTACTCGCTATGAATACTCTTTCTCTCTGTCTGTCTCTGCAACTACCTGCAGCCGTGGTGGGAGACGGGCACGTGGCCGGAGACGAGGAGTGCGACGACGGGAACGCCCAGAGTGGAGACGGGTGTGACTCCAACGGACAGGAGGAGCCTGGGTACACATGCCCAGTGGACGGGGGAGCGTGCTCAGGTCGGTGAGTGCTCGTTGCACAATATATATACAAAATGCGTTGGGTCGCCAGCAATCCTTTCATCAGACAGGCATTCTTTGCGTCTGTGGATGGAGACGCGACGGTAAGCGAATGGATAAACATTCAGGCACTGACGTGAGACAGACGGCAGGAATGCCTGAAAAACAGAGCCGATTGATGAGGGGGGGATTTTGTCATACAAAGAGAAACTCAGCAGAAGGCTTGTGGTGGGCAGACTGTGGTTATGGCTTATTGTTTTACAGGGCAAAAGTTTGTACAGGTAGTCTTCGTGGATTTTCAGCACATCAAAGACTTCATGCGCACCATGTCTGAGTTTTTCCACATATTTCCAATCCTTTAGGAAAAAGTGGCACTGGGAGATGTTCGGCGACTCAGCTAACATGCATGGAAGGAAGCTCGATCGTGCATACTAGCTGCAGATATTGACGAGTGCTCCGACAACTCCCACAACTGCAACATGCACGCCACCTGCACGAATTCCGATGGAGGGTTCTCTTGTGCGTGCAACCATGGGTGGCAAGGGGACGGCCTCTCTTGCAATGGTGGGTTGGAAGGAACGTATGATTGCTGGTCGAAGAAAGCAGATGCGGAACAGTTTTTGTTTGTCAATGCCTCTGCTGCTTCTTGCAATTTATTGTGCATCCTGTCTGTTAGATTACCTACACCATCTTTCCCTCTTCCTTTCCCACAGCTGTCTGTGGAGACCGAGAGACAAAAGGCCCTGAGACCTGCGACGATGGCAACACCGACGACGGAGACGGGTGCTCCAGCAGCTGCAGGACTGAACCTGGATGGACCTGCCCTCAGAATGGCGGCGAGTGCTCGCGTCAGTCAGTGGGCGAGAATCTTTTCGTGTGGGGCGTCTCTGTGAGAGGATAGTGACTCATCTTTGCTTTTGCCTTTCAGCACTCAATAAGAGTCTATTGTTTTCAAGTAGCTCTCTTCGTCTGCCTGCGTGTCTTTCCATCTATCCACCTTTCTGTCTGTGTGTGCTGCTTGGTTGAATGAACGAGTGCAGCGACTCCCGATGACGGTCACGTGTTGGGAGACGAAGAGTGCGACGACGGCAACACAGATCCGGGAGACGGGTGCTATGGGGGTCAGGTGGAGGACGGGTGGACGTGCACAGTGCCGCCTGGAGAGACTGCGTCGGTGTGCTCAGGTGAGTGAGAGAAGAGATGAAAACGAGTGAAAAGTGCTTCGCATCGGTAGTTAGGAATGGGTACTTGCTGGAAGGATCCTTTCTGTGACAGCGTCTTGGAACAAATTTCCTTCCGACGCAAAGGAAGGATCAACAATGCTTTCTTTCGATCCTTGCTTCTCTTTCAAAATGGACCTGCATCTGCCTGCAGACCTGAATGAGTGCGACGAAAACAATCCGAAGCACACATGCTCTACAAAGGCCACCTGCACAAATCTGTCGCCGTCGGGAGGACGCTACGAGTGCGCATGCAATTTGGGCTGGAGTGGAGACGGCCATGTCTGCACAGGCGAGTTCGGGCTGGGAACATTATGGCTGCACCTGGGGAGATCCACGGCGCGGTTCCCATTTTTTGTGTATCCCCCGCCCCTTTGCCTTTCACCATTTCCAGGCCGACGTGCATTCAAAGAGTGAACCTGTCTCTTTCTTCCTTTCAAAAAGGAGTCTCGACTTTCTCAAATTTCTGTTGCATATTCGCCTGCAGACGTCAACGAGTGCCAAGGGAGCAGCCACAACTGCGACGTCCCGAATGCCGTGTGCACAAACTCTATGGGGTCATTCTTGTGCGCGTGCAAGAACGGGTGGAGCGACACCACCAGCGACGGCTCCAAGGCGACAGGCACAGAATGTCAAAGTGAGTCTGTATGGGGTGACGTTAGTGAGCCGAGGTGTCTGAGGGAATCCGCGTGAGTCTAGAAGATTCGAAAACACGATCAAGATGAAGTCAAAACGTTGGACTGGACGGCGAACTGAGAAGAGAAGAGGGGTCAAGCGAGGAGCAGGTGTGGACTGTGAACGATGTCGGGGCTTGTTACTCTGTGAGGTTGCAAAGATAATCTTCCATGAATGTGTCAGTGAGTAAGTGAGGGAGTGAGTGAGTTGGTGTGTATGTGTGCTTGCGGTGGGTTCGTTTGTTCTGTGTGTCACTGCAGCCGTGGTCGGCGATGGTGTGGTGGCCGGAGACGAAGAGTGCGACGACGGGAACTCTCAGAGCGGGGACGGATGCGATTCTGATGGGCAGGTGGAGGACGGTTACACCTGTCCGGGGATTGCGGGGCCTTGCACAGGTGAGGGAGGAAGGGAAAATGTACCCTGTCTGCTTGCCTGTTTTGATGCACTGCTCCGAGGATTTTGTGAAGTGTTGAAATAAGCCTTCTGTGACTGTGTATCCCTGCAGACATTGACGAGTGCAGCGACGCCACGCACAATTGCGATGCACACGCCACGTGCACAAACGCCAACGGGGGGTTTTCGTGTGCTTGCAACCACGGTTGGCAGGGAGACGGCCTCGGCTGTACAGGTGAGCTTGATGTCTGTGTGTCTAAAGGGAGGAAGGGGGGTAATGTGGGTGCAGCGGAGTCTCTAGGGGACAGAGCCCCGCAAAAGGAAAGACAGGAAGCCCCAGGAAAGTGTGTTGGGGGTGTATAAATATGTGCGCGTGGTTTCTTTTCAAATTATTCTCGATCCTTTTGTGTTCCTGATTTACATCAGCTTGTGAACACCTACAGTCGCATCTCGAATGTGTTGCCTCCGTGGATTTTGGAGCGATTCCCTTGTTTTGCGATCTTGTGTGTGTGTCCCTGACGCAGCCATTTGCGGAAACGGGGAGCGACACGGAACAGAAACCTGCGACGACGGGGACACCGAAAGCGGAGACGGGTGCTCCAGTACCTGCCAGACGGAGACGGGATGGACGTGCCCTCAGGACGGAGGGGAGTGCAGCCGTCAGTAGATCGAAGTTCAATATTGTATCCATTTTTGTCTATGTTTGAATTTGTCGGTCTTCCTTTCTCAATTCAGTGAACGTTCCTTTCGCTCAATTTAGCTCGCACCCCTGATTATCCGTTTAAGTTTCCGTGATTCAAGCATCCCTTTTTGATTCTTGACACCCATGGATGCATTTTTGCAGCCGACCGGGACGACTGCCGCCTGGTGGGAGACGAAGAATGCACGGACACGAACAAACTGAACGGAGACGGTTGCACAGGGACGCATGTCATCGAGGATGGATGGGACTGTCCTGTCGTCTGTCAACCTTGCGACGGTCAGTTGCGCTCGACTGGAGTTTCTTTCCGTGACTCTTTTGGGGATCTGGTTTGTGCATCAGATTTTGAGTGAAGTGACAGATTGGAAACGCATCACGGCTTTTTTACGTCTGGAATCTGATTCTCCTGACTTTGACATAAATGTTCGCTTTGCTGACGTCCGAGAGAAACACAAACGTTTGCAAACTTCTTTCCTTCCTTTTCCTTTCGTTCAATTACTTTTGTGCCCTCGTCTCTCAGAAATCATCGGGGATGGAAAGGTCGTCGGAGACGAAAAATGTGACGACGGCAACACTCAGAGCGGAGACGGGTGTGACTCTGACGGCCAAGTGGAGGACGGCTACACCTGTCTGCCCGGTGGTGGCCCTTGTACCGGTGGGTGTGTGGATGCATAGTAGCTCTCAAGCTGTCCGACAAGAACATGAGGAACTGTCATCTTAACAGTCAATCCAAAAAGAAACGTGGTGATTTCTAATTATTTTGCCTTTCGCTGTCTATGAGGTCACTCTCAGGATCTGTCCGTGACATGCACGCGCACATGCTTGTACATGCCCTCACGTGACTCACATTGTACGTATGTTTTGGACTTTTGATCCGCTCTTTCATCCTCTTGCAGCTATTTGTGGAGACAGCGCGGTTCGGGGCTCGGAGACCTGCGACGATGGCAACAGCAACAACGGAGACGGGTGCTCCAGCAGCTGCAGGACTGAACCTGGATGGACCTGCCCTCAGAATGGCGGCAATTGCTCACGTGAGTAGACTTTTTCTCTTAGACCACGTTCATCAGTGCCTATGCAGACAACGATTGTCATCGAATGACTAGGGTCTGTTTTCCGTGTAGGCGGCCTGATGCCACCGGATGCCTCATGCACCGTGTTCGCATCCACACATATCAGAATTCATGACACACTTGATTGCGTGTGAGTGTGTATAGCCAAACTCACTGACGGGCTCCATGTGGGCTCCTTTCTGAGCCACCAAAGAGCTTTCAGTGCTTCATCCCTAGAAGATAAGCTCTAGGTTTGTTTCCGACAACAGTTAAGGGTACAGAAGAGGGAATCTTCGAGGGGTGCTTTATGTTCTGAGTATTGCAATTAAGTTGAGAGAGGTGCGCGTCTTTGTGCCAATTTGCAGCTTTGATGAACGATTGTCTCTTGGTGGGCTCCGAGAGATGCACCGATGGCAACAGCAACAACGGAGACGGGTGCAGCTTCACACACCAAATTGAATCTGGGTGGGAATGCCCGACCGTGTGCGAGGCGTGTCAAGGTGAGTCACAATTAGGAAAACCGTGAGTAGTAGGAAACGTTGAGACGGCATGCAGACACCTCCACGTTGCGAATCTCTTAATTCCTGTCGAGCAAGAAGAGCGTAGAATGCATTCTCCTGGTTTGTGAGTCACGGCAGTAGAAAAAGAAGCAATATGGCACAACTGGCCTCCTCGAGACTTGTGTGTGCTCATCTGTGAAAGCACCCTGATTACAAAAGATAGGCCGACCCCCCAGGTAACTACACATTTGTCACGTCACCCTCCTGGCTCAGACTGAACAATCACACATCAATCAGAGGCAGGACACCACCCGTTCTCTCTGCAAAAAGAATTTTCGAGGCTTCTTGTCGACCCGTTCCCTGTCTGCAGAAACTCATGGCGATGGCAAGATTGTCGGAGACGAAAACTGCGACGACGGAGACACAGATGCAGGAGACGGGTGCCACAACGGTCAAATAGAAGAGGGGTGGACGTGCACGGGGGAGCCTTCTGTGTGCACAGGTGAGTCCGGAAGGACATTCAAGAGCGAGCGATGATTTGTCTGCATCAATTACCAGGCAGCCTGTAGCTCTCTGCTCCATTCTTGAATGCAGCGAAACCTCCCCTTCCATGGTTTGTTTCTGCCATACATACATAATGGGCTTACGCTGACAGCCGTGTTCATTGTTTTCATCTGTTTGTCGCTGTGTTTCAATTAATTGCTGCAGACCTGAATGAGTGTGACGACAACGACCCGAAGCACACGTGCTCTACAAAGGCCACCTGCACAAATCTGCCGCCATCGGGAGGACGCTACGAGTGCGCGTGCAACACCGGCTATTCTGGAGATGGCCATACTTGCACGGGTGAGCTGCTTGGCATGTTCAATACTGTTATTGTTTTTTAAACGCTGTGTTTTTTTTGTGTCAGGAGAGTCTGTATTCAACCTCGAGCCGCTCTTTCCTGATTTCCTCAGTCTACCTTCTCTCCTTCCTTTTATCCTCTGTTTTACTTTGTTTTTTCGAGCTACCTGTTCGCCTGCAGACGTCAACGAGTGCCAAGAGGGCAGCCACAACTGCGACGTCCCGAATGCCGTGTGCACAAACTCCATGGGGTCGTTCTCGTGCGCGTGCAAGAACGGGTGGAGCGACACCACCAGCGACGGCTCCAAGGCGACAGGCACAGAGTGTCAAAGTGAGTCACCCCGCTGAGTCCATTTGGAAAGGGAAATGAGAAAGTTCATGTGGAGATGGCACGTGGAGGAGACCTCTTGTAACAACAGATCAGGAGGCGGAATGCCTACTTGTTTGATTCCACCTTCTAAATTGCGTTTTTGCTTCTTTGGGGGTGTGAATGAAGTTTTTGCTTCTATTGCGTTTATCATGGCCCGGTCTGAGTGCAGCCGTGGTTGGTGACGGAGACGTGGCCGGAGACGAAGAGTGCGACGACGGCAACACTCAGAGCGGAGATGGCTGCGACTCCGACGGCAACGTGGAAGATGGCTGGGACTGTCCTGTGGATGGCGGTGCCTGCTCGGGTCAGCGATAAAGGCTCGCACCTTCAAGTCCTCTTCAAAAGTCGTGTAAAGCTTTGCATTGTTTCTGACGAGGCATGCAGAGCGGTTATCCGCTCTTCTTCAGGATGAGCTAGGGGAGTCTTTTCCAATTCATGCTTGTGTGTCAGGGTGCGAGTCTCAGACTTAAGACACCGTTGCATTTGGTTTGCTTGACAATGTGAGTCTGACCTGTCTTTCTCTCTGTCTGTTAAATAATTTCATCCCTGCTTCCATTTATTTTCTTCTTCATTTCTACATCTTTGCTTTTTGCGTCAATCTATGAAGTCAACGGATGAGAACAAGATTCATCTTCATTATTTGCACTCATGGAGATCCCGGAATGCATCCAAAAGATGAAAAGATTCCATTGATTGTGACTAGACCTGGCTGTCTGCATGTGTGGATCTGTGTGTTTCTGTACGTGAGTGTATGAGAGTGCAGATGTGAACGAGTGCACGAGCAACAGCCACAACTGCAATCCCAACGCGGTGTGTGCGAATTTCGACGGAGGTTTCACCTGCGCCTGCTCTGTGGGGTGGCAGGGAGACGGCCTCTCTTGCACAGGTACGCATTCAATTTGGCTTCCTTCCTGCTCAGGATCATCAGCAATTTGGCTGCATGACAGATTTTCTTCTGCCGGGATTCCGATGGTTCTCTGCGCTATTTTTAGTTTCGATTTGGTAGTTAGATTCTCTGTAGCAGGATGTTCTTCAGGTCTGTTGTCAGGTTTGCACGCTTTACTTCGCTGTGATGGCTTCTAATAGAACTATCGGTATGACACTGATGCCGCATATGTTTGAGCTTGCAGCTGTCTGTGGAGACGAAGAGAGACTGGGCGAAGAGACCTGCGACGATGGCAACAGCAACAACGGAGACGGGTGCTCCAGCAGCTGCAGGACTGAACCTGGATGGACCTGCCCTCAGAATGGCGGCGAGTGCTCGCGTGAGTCAGTGGGTGGGGGTCTCTTCGTGTGGGGGGTCTCTGGGAGTCGTCCTATCTTTTGCCTTTCAGCACTCAAAGAGAGTGTATTGCTTCCACGTATCTGTGCCTGTCCACTTGTGTGTCTCTCCATCTGTCCATCTTTCTCTCTGTGTGTGCTGCTGGGTTGAATGAATGAGTGCAGCTACTCCCGATGACGGTCACGTGTTGGGAGACGAAGAGTGCGACGACGGCAACACAAATCCGGGAGACGGGTGCTATGGGGGTCAGGTGGAGGACGGGTGGACGTGCACAGTGCCGCCTGGAGAGACTGCGTCGGTGTGCTCAGGTGAGTAGGGAGCCATCGGGGGAAAGAAGAAGGGAGCGAACGGGTGAATGAGCAAGGAAAAAGGATGTAGTCTGACAATGTCGTGGAGCGAATCCTTGATGACAAAAAACACATTCAAGGCTTCAGTTGTCTTCCTCTCTTTCTAAAAATGTGTCTCCCTGCAGACCTGAATGAGTGCGACGAAAACGACCCAAAGCACACATGCTCTACAAAGGCCACCTGCACAAATCTGTCACCGTCGGGAGGACGCTACGAGTGCGCGTGCAATGAGGGCTGGAGTGGAGACGGCCATGTCTGCACAGGTGAGTGCGGCTGATGAACGTTTCGCAGCAGGGCTGCTTGTCCGTTTTATTCTTCCTCTTTCACGTTTCAGACGAGTTCAGGCTGGAGGCACCTAGGGAGAGGCAGAGCGCGGTATTCCATTCTTGTATCCCCCGCCGCATTGCCTTTCACCATTTCCAAGCCGAAGTGCATTCAAAGAGTGAACCTGTCTCTTTCTTTCTTTCCTTCCTTTCTTTCTTTCAAAACGAAGTCTCGACTTTCTCAAATTTCTGTTGCATATTCGCCTGCAGACGTCAACGAGTGCCAAGGGGGCAGCCACAACTGCGACGTTTCGAATGCCGTGTGCACAAACTCCATGGGGTCGTTCTCGTGCGCGTGCAAGAACGGGTGGAGCGACACCACCA
>JAHBMJ010000001.1:153764-190728 GCA_018398765.1 Chromera velia | reverse complement strand
CGAATGCCGTGTGCACAAACTCCATGGGGTCGTTCTCGTGCGCGTGCAAGAACGGGTGGAGCGACACCACCACCGACGGCTCGAAGGCGACAGGCACAAAGTGTCAAAGTCAGTCAACCTTCTAGAAAAATTCGGAAAGGGAGACCAGAAAGTGCATGTGGAGATGGCGGGTGGAGGGATCATCTTGGAACAGCAGATATTTCAGGAGGCGGAACTCCTTCCGTGCTGTTGGACTTCATCCTCAGACTTTCTTGCAGTTTCGCTTCTTTCTTGTGTCAATGAGCTTTTGTCTTTGTTTTGCTTTCATCACGGGGTGGTCTGAGTGCAGCCGTTGTCGGTGACGGGGACGTGGCCGGAGACGAAGAGTGCGACGACAGCAACACTCAAAGCGGAGACGGGTGCGACTCCGACGGGCAGGTGGAGGACGGATGGGACTGTCCTGTGGATGGCGGTGCTTGCTCAGGTCCGTTTTGGATAAGGTAGTACGGTTAGGTTCCCCGCGCTACTTCCGGAGTAGGAAATTCTTTTCCCATTCTGGTCAAGCTCTGCATGCTTGTGTGTCAGGATGCCAATTTCTCAATTTAGACACAGTTGCATTTAGTCTTTTGTGACTCTCACCTGTCTGTCTCTCTGTCTGTTAGTTTATCTCATTCTTCTTTCTTTTTTTTTATTTTGTAAGTATTTGGTTTTTCCGTCGGTCTATAAAGTCAATGGATGAGACGAAGATTCAATTCCATCATTTGTACTCCTGGAAACACACCCCACAATGCGTGCGGAAGATGAAAACATTCCATTGATTGCGACTGGCCGTCTGCATTCGTGTCTGTGGATGTGTGACTGATTGCGACTGGCCGTCTGTGGATGTCTGCATGTCTGTGGATCGATACACCACGAGAATGAATGAATGATCGTATGCAGATGTGAATGAGTGCACGAGCACACCATGCATGAGAGTGAACGAATGAATGAATGAATGAATCAAGGAATGAAGGAATGAATGAATGAATGAATGAATGAATGAATGAATGCAGATGTGAATGAGTGCACAAGCGACAGCCACAACTGCAATGCCCACGCGGTATGTGCAAATTTCGACGGAGGCTTCACCTGTGCCTGCTCTATGGGGTGGCAGGGGGACGGCCTCTCCTGCACAGGTACGGGTGCTTTCTGCTGAGCTAGATTCATGAGGGAGGAATTTGGCTGACAGATTTCCGCTGGATTCTGATGTTTCTCTGGGCTATTCTTGCCTTGATGTGGTTTTTGGATTGTCTGGATGTTCTTCAGGTCTGCTGTCAGGTTTGCACGCGTTCCTTCGCTCTGATGGCTCCTGATGGAAAAATCGGTATGGCGCTGTTGCTGCCTCTGTATGAGTTTGCAGCTGTCTGTGGAGACGAAGAGAGACTGGGCGAAGAGACCTGCGACGATGGCAACACCGACAACGGAGACGGGTGCTCCAGCAGCTGCAGGACTGAACCTGGATGGACCTGCCCTCAGAATGGCGGCGATTGCTCGCGTGAGTCAGTGGGTGGGGGTCTCTTCGTGTGTGGGGTCTCTGTGAGAGGCTGGTGACTCATCTCTCCTTTTGCCTTTCGGCACTCAATAAGAGTCTATTGTTTCCAAGTAGCTCTCTTCGTCTGCCTGCGTGTCTGTCCATGTATCCATCTTTCTGTCTGTGTGTGCTGCTTGGTTGAATGAACGAGTGCAGCGACTCCCGATGACGGTCACGTGTTGGGAGACGAAGAGTGCGACGACGGCAACACAAATCCGGGAGACGGGTGCTATGGGGGTCAGGTGGAGGACGGGTGGACGTGCACAGTGCCGCCTGGAGAGACGGCCTCCGTGTGCACAGGTGAGTGGGAGAGCGAATGGGGAAGGAGAGGAGGAAAGGAGAAGGCATTGATTTCACGAGCAAGTGGGTGGACTGCAGGTGCCGGACAGGTTATTGGAGTGATCGAAGAGACAAGAAACAGATGAAGTAAGCAAGGACAGAGGAGAAGGGAGGTAAGCAAGGACAGAAACGGTAATCTGACAATCTGACAGTACGCGTCGTGGAAGGAATCCTTGATGAAAAGACACACCTTCAAGGCTTCAACTGTCTTCTTCTCTATCTAAAAATGTTTCTCCCTGCAGACCTGAACGAATGCGATGAAAAAGACCCAAAGCACACGTGCTCAACGAAGGCCACCTGTACAAATCTGTCACCGACGGGAGGCCGCTACGAGTGCGCGTGCAATGAGGGCTGGAGTGGAGATGGTCATGTCTGTACAGGTAAGTGCGGGATGGGGACAATATGGTTGCAAGCACAGCTGCTCTCAGGGAGAGGCAGAGAATGGCTCCCGTTGTTTTTGTTTCACTCATGTATCCTGCGCCCCTTTGCCTTTCACTGTCTCTTTTTAACTCTTTTGGCACATTCGCTTTCCTGCAGACGTCAACGAGTGCCAAGGGGGCGGTCACAACTGCGACGTCCCGAATGCCGTGTGCACAAACTCCATGGGGTCGTTCTCGTGCGCGTGCAAGAACGGGTGGAGCGACACCACAAGCGGCGGCTCGAAGGCGACGGGCACAGAATGTCAAAGTGAGTCAGTCCACCATCGAGACTGCAAGATTTGACACCACGCAGACACGTTTTGAGCGTCAACGGCCACTGGGTCTCGCTATCGAGCGGCATGTGGGCAGAACAAGAAGGAAACGCCGTTTCATGAAACAACTGACAGACTAAGAAGCTAAATTCCCAACTGACTTTTTGGTTTTACTCTTGCCTCCAAGCAGCATTCCATTTCCGCTTCTGTCTGGTTTGAATGATCTTTCCGCTTCTGTCTGGTTTGAATGATCTTTCCGCTTCTGTCTGGTTTGAATGATCTTTCCGCTTCTGTCTTGTGTGGTCTGAGTGCAGCCGTGGTTGGTGACGGAGACGTGGCCGGAGACGAAGAGTGCGACGACGGCAACACTCAGAGCGGAGATGGCTGCGACTCCGACGGCAACGTGGAAGATGGCTGGGACTGTCCTGTGGATGGCGGTGCCTGCTCGGGTCAGCGATGAGATCTCGGTTCTTCAAGTCCTCTCTTTTCAAAATTCATGAATGTCTTTGTTGGCTTTGATATATTGAATCGATACCCCTTGACCCCTCCTCATGTGAGTGGGTGAGTGAGTGCAGATATCGATGAATGCGCGACGGACGCTCACAACTGTGACAGCAAGGCTGTCTGTTTGAATTCTGACGGCACCTTCGGCTGTCTCTGCTTCCAGGGCTGGCAGGGAGACGGAGTAGTCTGTACAGGTCAGCCGAAAGGGAGAAACTCTGTGGAGGCCAGCTCGTCGTTCGATGAGTGACTCGGCCAAGAAATCGAGACTCAGAATTATGCATCTGACAGGTGTCCCTGATTTCTATTATCCCCTGAGAACGACTATGCCGTGATGCAGGATTCGCAATGCACGCTTGTGTATCGCTTCATGTATTCATTTCCAGGTGTGTCTTGAAGGCACTTGACCTCTCCTATTGTGTTGTTTTGATCAACCCCCTGCAGCCGTCTGTGGTGACGGGGATCGTCTCGGAACAGAAACCTGCGATGACGGCGATACAGAAGGCGGAGACGGGTGCTCATCCTCCTGTCAGACGGAGACGGGATGGACGTGTCCTCAGGACGGTGGAGAGTGTTCACGTGAGTTTGCTTCTCTCACATTTGAACTTCACTTCCCTCACCGCTCCCCCTCCCTCTCGCTATCTTTCCGCCAGTCGCCGGTGCTGTCTTTAGCGACTAGCGAGACGCAGTCGCAGAGCCCCCTGGAGATTGTAGAATTTACATCGCTTTTCTGTGCACCCTCTTGCAGCGACCTGGGACGATTGCCTGCTGGTGGGTACAGAGAGGTGCGCCGACAGAAACAGCGACGACGGAGACGGGTGCAGCGCTCTGAACACCATCGAAGACGGATGGGAGTGCCCGACTATTTGCGATCCCTGTCAAGGTAAGTCAATCAGAGTTTTTCGCCCATGGGTGGGTTACCAGAGGGACCCCTTGCACCGGTGTGTTACATTTGTCTGAATAGATGTGAGAATCCACAAATAATGAATTCATCTGTGGGCTTCTCTGGTGTTTTATTGGGGGGTGGTGGATGGGCGTTGCCCTTATGTTACTTCCTCTGGCTTTGGCTATATTTGCGCTTCTGCCGAGTTGTGAGTCCCATGCTCGTATTCCGCTCCCTCCTTCTCCTCGTTGTCTGTTGCAGAAATCATCGGAGACGGTGAGATTGTCGGAGACGAAGAGTGCGACGATGGGAACTCTCAGAGCGGCGACGGGTGCGACTCTGAGGGAAACATCGAGGACGGCTGGGAGTGCAACGTTGTCGGGGCTTCTTGCACAGGTCAGAGGACACGTACAAAATTCAATTTTGGACTTCGCATGGATGTTCCTCGATAGAATGGGGGGAAAGGATATTTGGATTGGTAAGAATATTTATTCTCTGCTGATTTTTTGCTCGTCACCATGCAGGTTTTGCTTGTCTATGCATGCAAGTTTGATGAGTTGCTGAATGAGACAGACGCCCTTTCTCTATTGCAGCTATATGTGGTGACGGGAAACGTTTGGGTCTCGAGACCTGCGACGACGGGGACACCGAGAGTGGCGACGGATGCTCAAGTTCCTGTCAGACAGAGCCTGGGTGGTCGTGTGCTCAGGAAGGCGCCCCGTGCGAACGTGAGTCTTCCGCACCCTTTCTTCGGGTGGTGTTGGGCACTTGAAGGTGCTCGATAAAGGACGACCCTTTTCCTGATTATTGATTGCTATGCTTTTCTGTGTTCGTATGCAGCATGTGATTGATTACTCTCCGTTTCAATTTACTGAGTTCGTGCTTTAAATGCAGAGCCTGCCTCTTTTATGTCACACATCTTTTGCACACGTAAAACAATCACTCCTATGCTGGTCATCTTTCGCTCTTTGCTGTAGCACACGCAGTGTCTCTGAAACTGTTTTTCTTTTTTCGGGCCATGCAGAGAAGTCATGAAGAAAATCAGGCGCTCAGACATTTTTAATTATGGTTTTTGCGGCGAACTTTTGTCGTAGACAGAGTGACAGATAGACCGACAGGCAGACAAACAGTTAGGTAGGAATTGAATTCTGACGGATTCCTTGTTGTTACAGAGCAGAGGTACTACGTGGGTGACCCTTCCACAACTTTGGATTCGCGTCTCTGTTTGCAGCTGTGTGTGGAGACAGAGCGCGACACGGCACAGAGACCTGCGACGACGGGGACGCAGAAAGCGGAGACGGGTGCTCCAGTACCTGTCAGACGGAGACGGGATACTCTTGCCCTCAAAGTGGGGGCGAATGCAGCCGTCAGTCTGAAGCACAGAACTCAGAATGATCTGGCTCTCTTCCATTTCTTGGTTCCTCTGAAATTAGTACATTTCCGCATTACATCCACTGACACATGTAGAATTTGATTTTTTCTCTTGTCACATTGCTCCCCTCGATCTGTGTGTGCAGCGATTTTGGACGACTGCATGCTCGTGCCCCCGGAGGAATGCGAAGACGCGAACAGACAGAACTCGGACGGGTGCAGTGCGACAAATCAGATCGAAACTGGATGGGCCTGTCCGCAGATTTGCTCTCCTTGCAATGGTCAGAGGAGAGGACACCACGTTCAGATCACTTATGGATGTTTCAAGCTTGTAAATGGCCTGTGACTGCCGGTTTGAAGATTCGATTGTTTAGGCAACGTCGACTGTCTGTACGTAAGTGCATTTGTAGAAATGTGTGTATACGTGTGTGTGTGTTTGTGCATTCGTCCCTCAGTCTGTGTGTGGATGTATGTAACAGGTGTGTGACATCTGCCTCTCTGTGTATGGACTTGCAGAGGTAAATGGAGACGGAAATATCGTCGGAGACGAAAATTGCGACGACGGAGACACAGATGCCGGAGACGGGTGCAACAACGGTCAAATAGAAGAGGGGTGGACGTGCACGGGGGAGCCTTCTGTGTGCACGGGTGAGCATGTGAAGATTTTCTCTTTTGTGCATTCTCGTGAATCTGCGCTCTTTCCTGCAATATCTTTCTCCTCATGAGTCGATTGCCCCCGCCTGCATGCCCGCTGGACTCTTGCTTCTGTCACTTTGTACAAGCGTATCTCTCCGTGAGACCTGAACCTGCATTTTCTGTCTCTGTCTTTTCTTTCTCGCCCAAAGACTCCGTTTTGGGCCATACTGACTTCTCCTTTATCGGCTGCAGTCAGTTTATGTGGATGCATAGGAATCTTGATTGTCTTTTGTTGTGTGCTTGTCTGCCTGCAGACCTGAACGAGTGCGACGAAAACGACCCGAAGCACACGTGTTCTGCCCAGGCTACCTGCACAAATCTGTCACCGTCGGGAGGACGCTACGAGTGCGCGTGCAATGAGGGTTGGAGTGGAGACGGCCATGTCTGCACAGGTGAGTGCGGCTGATAAACGAACGCTGTGTAGCAGGGTTGCTTGTCCGAGTTGGCGTTCCATTCTTCCTCTGTGTGTCACGTTCCTTGCTTCCAGTTCAATGCATGCGCAAAGAGACAGTATCAACTCGTGCAGGCGTCCTTGTGGCATCTTCTCAAAAGTGCATCGACCGTCTCTTTTGAATTCTTTTGGCACATTCGCTTCCCTGCAGACGTCAACGAGTGCCAAGGGGGCGGTCACAACTGCGACGTCCGGAATGCCGTGTGCACAAACTCCATGGGGTCGTTCTCGTGCGCATGCAAGAACGGGTGGAGCGACACCACAAGCGACGGCTCGAAGGCGACGGGCACAGAATGTCAAAGTGGGTCCATGGTACAACAACAGAAAAGAAAAAAGCCCGTCTCTTCTTTTTCCGAGTTTCTGTCTCCCTGCCAACCACACAGCATTTGCCCTCTTTTCCTGCCTCTTTACAACAATGCAGCTGTTGTGGGAGACGATGTGGTGGCCGGAGACGAAGAGTGCGACGACGGCAACACTCAGAGCGGAGACGGATGCGATTCTGACGGAAAGGAAGAAGACGGATGGGTGTGCCCGGTGACCGCTGGGGCTTGCACAGGTGAGGGGTGACTGTGCATAAGTGTGCCGGCTATTGAGCTTCATCTTCCTATTTTTTATCGGTGGTTAATATGAGATCAACGCCACCTTGGTGTTGTGTGTCTACACGTTCGTGAGATTTTCGGCTGTGCATGCTTGCAGATGTCGACGAGTGCGCCGACAATTCCCACAACTGCAACGCTCAAGCGACGTGCACCAACTCAGACGGAGGCTTCAGTTGCGCCTGCAACCAGGGCTGGCAGGGAGATGGCATCTCGTGCTCAGGTCAGGAGACGACTGCAAAGGTTCATATGGGAGCAGCTGCGTTGCCTGCCTTCCTGGGGGGTTCTCCTCCTGCGTTCTTGGCATCTTAGTGTGCACCTGTTGTATGAAAACTGCATTCTTATGGAGTGTCTGTCTGAGTCTAGGCAGACTCCACTATGAAAGATGAGAAACTCATCTGCCTGCCTTTGCTTTTGCAGTAGTGCACGGAGACGGCGATCTGCAAGGCGACGAAGAGTGCGACGACGGAGACACAGATGCTGGAGACGGGTGCTCTGGTGGCCGAGTGGAGGATGGGTGGACGTGCACGGGGGAGCCTTCTGTGTGCACAGGTAGCTGGGGTGGTGGATTCATTGCAATCGAGAGCGTTGTTGGTCTATGGCTTGGAGTCTTCTCGTCTCCTTTCTGCCTGGAGTCCCCTTCTTCACCCCCCCGTGTATGTGGATGCAAAAGAATCTTGATGTCCACTTCATGCCTACCTTCTTGTCTGCCTGCAGACCTGAACGAGTGCGACGAAAACGACCCGAAGCACACGTGCTCTGCCCAGGCCACCTGCACAAATCTCCCTCCGTTAGGAGGACGCTACGACTGCAACTGCAATAGAGGGTACTCAGGGGATGGCTACACGTGCACTGGTGGGTAGTGTAGTCGGGTGCAGTGAGGAGGGCCTCCCGTTCTTAAGCGCATTAGCGCATTAGTGTGTATTTCCGTTTCGCTAGCCGATCAAATGTTGCGGCGATCCCCGATTGCAGATCCAGGATGAATGTTCTCCATCTCGTTGGATTTCTTATCATGTCGGCGTGTGTGCGTCTTTGTATGTGGGTGTATCTATTTGCATGGTTGCATGTGCAGACATCAACGAATGCCAAGGGGGCGGTCACAACTGCGACGTCCCGAATGCCGTGTGCACGAACTCCATGGGGTCGTTCTCGTGCGCGTGCAAGAATGGGTGGAGCGACACCACCACCGACGGCTCGAAGGCGACAGGCACAGAATGTCAAAGTCAGTACACGGGGGAACTGTCACTTCAGTGGCTTGTTCCAATACGCATCGAAGCAGTCTCCCTTTGATAACGAGTGTCTATCCCTGTTTGTTGATTTCTTTTTACCACTAATGTTCCCCCTTTCTCTGTACGAGAATCCTGTGACCGATTGAACAAACCTGTGACCTTATTATGCACAAACTTGAGTTCTGTTTGTGAGAATGCAGCCGTTGTCGGTGACGGCGACGTGGCCGGAGACGAAGAGTGCGACGACAGCAACACTCAGAGCGGAGACGGCTGCGATTCTGATGGGCAGGTGGAGGACGGCTACACCTGTCCTGTCGGCGGGGGGGCATGCAGTGGTAAGTTTGTGTTTGGGGAGTCGAAAAGTTCCTTTGTCATTGGAGGCTTCTTAGGATAGGATACATTGGTGATTTACAAATTCCGACTATACACATTCCGCACATGATCTTGGATGTGGGTCTTTCTCTCCGGGATGAAGTCCTGTCTGGATGGAATGTTTTTCCTGTTGAGACAAGACACGCATGGATACAGGCAAGGAGTGCATAGGTGAACCTCAACTGTCGGCCTATATGCTCCTCTCCTTTCGCGCAGACATTGACGAGTGCTCGGACAGTACTCACAACTGCAACGCTCAAGCGACATGCACCAACTCAGACGGAGGCTTCAGTTGCACCTGCAATGACGGGTGGCAGGGAGACGGCATCTCGTGCTCAGGTGAGGATCAAGACGAACAGTGCAGTGATCTGGATTGAATGGGGGGCGTCATTTC
This sequence comes from Chromera velia, assembly GCA_018398765.1. Classification (NCBI taxonomy): domain Eukaryota; family Chromeraceae; genus Chromera; species Chromera velia. The sequence continues at coordinate 181,656 of JAHBMJ010000001.1, read as the reverse complement.
GGGGGCTGGTCGTGGTGCACTGCAATGGCGACCTTCGCGGATTGGATTCGAACATTTGGAGTTTGTTGTTTTGTTCTATTGTTCGCGACTCTCGTGTCTTGAGCTCTCCCCATTTCTGTCTTTGACTGCAGCCATTTGCGGAAACGGGGAGCGACACGGAACGGAAACCTGCGACGACGGGGACTCCGAAAGTGGAGACGGGTGCTCCAGTACCTGTCAGACGGAGACGGGATGGACGTGTCCTCAGGACGGCGGCGAGTGCTCACGTGAGTAGATTTTTCTCTTGCACCACGTGTATGGGTCAATCCGTGCCCATGCATGCAAATAATCATAATCGCCAGGCAGCAATGCCATCAAACATCCGAAACTAGGGTTTGTTTCCCATGCCTCAAGGGGGCGTATGCGAACGTCAGCTGTTTCTGTTCTCTTCTGGCCTCCCCTTTTGCTCGACCTCTTTCATCTTTGTCTCCTGTAAAAAAGCGATGAAAGTGCCCTAGCTGCATCTTTTTGTGTCCTGGCCGAAGCTGTTTTTCATTCTCTAGCGATCTCAATGATGCATGTCGGCTCTCTCCATTCCATTCACCAACGCATGCAGCCGTTTGGGATGACTGCCTGGTGGTGGGAGAAGAGGAGTGCACAGACGGGAACAGAGAGAACGGAGACGGGTGCAGTACAACAAACAGAGTCGAGACGGGATGGAGCTGCTCAACCCACTGTCAACTGTGTGAAGGTACGCCCGTATGTGGTTGTTGTTCACGAGCTCTTCCAGTGATGCCTGACGATCGTCTGTAAGAAGGGTTGAGTGACTTGAAACTTTAAGAATGTAAATCCTTCGCATGCATGGCTTCCTTCTGCCGGTTCTTTTAATTGATCCATGCATCACTTTTTTTGCAAATCATTGAGGCATTCGGTCTTTGCATTTTTTCCTTCGTGTGGCTTTCCATTTCTTTGTTTCGCAGAAATCCACGGAGACGGAAAGATTGCCGGAGACGAAGAGTGCGACGACGGGAACTCTCAGAGCGGCGACGGGTGCGACTCTGAGGGAAACATCGAGGACGGCTGGGAGTGCAACCAGGCAAACACCCCCTGTACAGGTAAGTGCGTAAAGGCTCCTCGTTATACAATTTGCGTTGACCCTTTCCCTCTCGGGGCCCCTGAGACCATTTCTGGAGGTGTCTTTTGTTTCTTCTGCTTGGTTCATTCATGCATTTATCCACGTCTCTGCCGCCCTCTTTCTCCCTCCAAGAACGTTTCTCTAGATGTACGCGCGGTTCTGCGACCTGCTTGAATCCTCTGTGCTTTGTTTGCAGCCGTGTGTGGCGATGGGAAGAAGCTGGGCCTTGAAACCTGCGACGACGGGGACACAGAAAGCGGAGACGGGTGCTCCAGTTCCTGTCAGACGGAGACGGGATGGACGTGCCCTCAAGAAGGACTTCCGTGCCAACGTGAGTCGCCTCTGCTGTTTTCTTTTCTCGGCTGCTGTCTCTGTCTACCTTCTGTCTGATAAGAGGGGAGATGTGGGTCTGAGGCAATCACGCTGGATGACGTCTCCTTTTCTTTTGTAAAATTTTCTTTCTCCCCCCTCCCTCTCCCTCTCTCCGGCCCTCTCCAAAAGAGCTTCATACGGGTACAAAACAAGAGTGTAGACGAGGTGTTTTATGTCATAAGTATTGCCATTCAATTGAGAGAGCTGCGCGTCTTTGTGCTAATTTGCAGCTTTGATGAACGATTGTCTCCTGGTGGGCTCTGAGAGATGCACCGACGGAAACAGCGCCAACGGAGACGGGTGCAGCTCCACACACCAAATCGAATCTGGGTGGGAGTGCCCGACCGTGTGCGAGGACTGTCAAGGTTAGTTCGTCGGATGACTTGTCTGCTTTTAAGGCGTGATTGTTTGTTTCTTTTCTAATGTTATGTGGTTTTCGAGCTGTAGGTTGTGGGCCGTCATTTTGAGGTTTTCGGTTCCAAATTTCTTTAATTGTCTTGCCTGAGTGCTGAATGCATGCAGAGATTATCGGAGACGGCGCGGTGGTTGGAGACGAAGAGTGCGATGACGGGGACAGTGAGAGTGGAGACGGGTGCGATTCGAACGGAAAGGTGGAGGACGGATGGGAGTGCACCTTCTCTCCAAGTGCCGGAGTGTCTGTCTGCACAGGTGCGTGCGTGAGAATCATCTGATGTCTTTGAAGAAGGTCTTGAGGGAGACCATCTACGACTCCGCACTTGTTCTCTCTTTCTTTCCCACTTAGTGTTATTGTCCTTGTTTTGTGATTGCGTGCTGAGTTTCAAGGATCTGATGCTTGAAATATCTCTGCAGCGGTCTGTGGTGACGGGGATCGTCTTAGAACAGAAACGTGCGACGACGGGGACACAGAAAGCGGAGACGGGTGCTCCAGTACCTGTCAGACAGAGACAGGATGGACGTGTCCTCAGGACGGAGGAGGGTGCTCACGTGAGTACCTTTCTTCTGTCTGTTGCATGTGGAACCCACTTTTCAATTTCTTCTACCGAAGCCTTGAAGGCCGAGTTGGAAAAAGGGAAGCGTGCGAGTCGCAGAAACAGAGAGGCACACAGCAACTGCGGACATGAAGCTGTCTTTCCATGCGCCCGCACCTACACTATTCATCGAATCGAATCCTGTGAGGAATCATTCATTGTGTTCTTTTCACTGTATGCATTTCTTTCTGTCATGCAGCCACCTGGGACGACTGCCTGCTGGTGGGTACAGAGAGGTGCGCCGACAGGAACAGCGACGACGGAGACGGGTGCAGCGCTCTGAACACCATCGAGGACGGATGGGAGTGCCCGACTATTTGCTCCCCTTGCACTGGTCGGTTTGACTTGTCTCAATGGATTCTTACGGCTTTTTCTTTTCTTGGAGGGCGTTGCATTTATTTTTCTCCCGCTGACTTTTGCTGCGTTTTCGGCACTGCCAGATGGTGACTTATGTACTCGAACTCCACTCCCGCGCCCCCACCCGTTACTTGTTGTGCAGAAATCCACGGGGACGGTGAGATCGTCGGAGACGAAGAGTGCGACGATGGGAACTCTCAGAGCGGCGATGGGTGCGACTCTGAGGGAAACATCGAAGACGGGTGGGAATGCAACCAGGCAAACACCCCCTGTTCGGGTCCGTCTTTCTGTATGTGTGTTCTTTTGTGTGTTCTCTTAATTGTGTGCTGCTTTGTCTTCCCAATTCCTCAGTCCAAGTGAGAACGGATTACCTTCTAAAAACCATTGTGTCATGGGTCACCGTGCATGCACGCCTCCATATACTTTTTTTTCGTTTTCGAAACCACCGACTGACTGCAGAAATCTGCGGAGACGGAGTGCAGCTGGGAGCAGAGGGATGCGATGACGGAGACTTGGAGAGTGGCGACGGGTGCTCCAGCTCCTGTCAGAAAGAGACGGGATGGACCTGCCCTCAAGGAGGGGGCCAGTGCGAACGTGAGCTTGATCTTCTGTCTGTGTCTGTTGCTCTTTCAAGGTACCTATTCCTTCCCATTTTCTGGGCCCATTTTACTTTTTGGTCGATTGGAACCCCAAACCCATTGTCTTGTTTGTGTATGGCTCAAAACTAATTCTCTCCCCTCGCATGCATGTCTCTGCTTATCGATGATCATTTCAGCTGTGTGGGATGACTGTCTCCTTGTCGGAGAGGAAAAATGCGAAGACGAGAACAGACAGGACGGGGACGGGTGCAGCTCGACGAACCAGATCGAGGATGGGTGGGAGTGCCCGACTGTCTGCGAGCCTTGTGAAGGTCAGTCAACCGACTTACTTGTTGGGTAGTTGAGGATGTCAAATGCGTTAATTCCGGTTCACGTTTCGACATTGCTTTGGCTGACACCATGGCTCTTCTGAAGGCAAGTGTCGTTGTTGCCTGAAGCGACGTTTTCTTCCTTCTTAAATTGGCCCTTTTTTTGCCTATCATGCAGAGATCATCGGAGACGGCAAAGTTGTGGGAGACGAGGAATGCGACGACAGCAACACAGAGAATGGTGATGGCTGCAGTTCGGACGGGAAGGTGGAGGACGGGTACACCTGTCCGAGTGGACCTGGGGATTGCAATGGTCGGTCCTGAATCGCTCTATCCATCTCTCACTTAGCTCTGACTTCAAGTAAGCAGCTTCTCTCCAGGGTCATCCCGAGTTCTTTCTTCAGAAGAGTGTCGACATTGCTGTTTATTCTGTCTAGGCAGAAAGGACAAGGAAAGAGAGACCCTAGCACTGCACGCGCTTGCATTAATGTGTCCGCCTGCTTAATTCCCTGCAGACATCAACGAGTGCACAGAGGGAACCCACGGATGTGTCGGACTGGCGACGTGCACCAACACGGACGCGGCGTTCCTCTGCGAATGCCCCGAGGGCTTCCACTCACCCACAGATCCAGGGACAGAGTGTGAAGGTCAGTCACGGCATGCATGCATGAGTTGACGAGGACATGCGGACTCTTCGCTCAAGGCAGCTAGGCAGTTCCACATGCTTGAAGAGATGAATCCCTTCGATGAACATACCAGCTCTCCGTACATGCATGCTGTCTCGATCTGGCTCTGTCCCTGTCTAGCTCTTTTGATCTGTCTCTGTCTTTGTCTTTTTTGATCTGTCTCTGTCTTTTTCTTTTTTGATCGGTCTCTGTCTTCGTCTTTTTCCATCTGTGCGCAGAGATCATCGGTGATGGTTTGGTTCGGGGAGACGAGGAATGCGACGACGGGAACGCACAAAACGGAGACGGGTGCAGCTCTGAGGGGAAAACGGAAACAGGATGGGACTGTCCGACTCCAGGGAGTGACTGTACACGTTAGTCACTGCATGATGTATGCAATGATTATAGAAGCAGAAACCTGTTTTTCGCATGTTCGTGTGAAGTCGATTTCTTGACACCCGGGAAACTTTCCGTGCTGGTCACAGCTTTCTCTTCTTCCCTATGTGCATGGATTGACGGTGTAAGCATGCGAAGAATGGATCCCGTCCACAGCTATCCGTTGCATCTTCAGACGGGGGCATGTCGTGCTGACCTTGACAAGCAAACGAGAGACTGAAATTTCTATCCCATGGAAATTTTTTTGCCACTCCCACTGTCGTGTATGCAGCCGTTTGTGGCGATCTCCTGATTAGAGGCGACGAAACATGCGACGACGGAGGGACAGAGCCTAACGACGGGTGCGACGCTGTGTGCCAGAAGGAACACGACACAGCATGGATTTGCCCTCCAGCGGGAGGCAAATGCACTCGTGAGTTTTCCTTCCCTCCGTGCTTGCTTGCTTCCTTCGTTTTTGAGTGTGCTTTTTTACCGGACATTCTAATCCGGCCTTTCTTTCGTTCTCTCTCTCTCTCTTTCTGTCTGTCTGTCTGTCTCTCTTTCTTTCTTGCTTGCTTTTTTTTCAGGTCTTTCGTTTCAGATTAATTTTCCACCACTCAGCCTTTTGGATCGAGTTGAGAAGTAAATGAAATGATTCCCCTCTTCCCCATCCCCGCATCCCCTTTTGATGTCTGTTCACCATTTTTCATGCAATCTCACTGTCCGTCTGTCGGTCCTTCTGTCTGTCCATCAGCCAACCTGGACGACTGTCTGTTGGTGGGAGGGGAGGAGTGTGCCGACAGGAACAGAGTGAACAGAGACGGCTGCTCTCAAGACGGACTGATTGAAGACGGGTGGGAATGTCCAGTCGTCTGCGAGGATTGCAACGGTACGTCAGCATGCAGCTCATGTGCAAGTGAGGAAAGGGACCGAGCGGTACGGCAGCCCTCCATTCTTTTAGGCTGCATACAATTTTCGTTTTTCACCTATGCTCACCTGCTTTTCTCCCCTTTCGGATCCTACTCTCGTTCCACATCATGCAAGATATTTTTCACTTAGTCGCTTCGGCAGGCACTCTTGCGTGCGTCTCCCAAAACACTTCGTCAGTACCCGAGGCCGGACCTCCGGAAGCCAAAGGATTGATAAATGTCGTCCATGCAAATAGTGAAGCCGTGGTTGAGCTCAATTAATTGAAATCGTGCAGAAATTCACGGAGACGGCAAGATCGTCGGAGATGAAAACTGCGACGACGGAGACACAGATGCCGGAGACGGGTGCCACAATGGTCAAATAGAAGAGGGGTGGACCTGTACGGGGGAGCTTTCTGTGTGCACGGGTGAGTCAAGAAGGACATTCCAAAGCGAGCGGTGATGTGTCTTCGTTAATTGCCTGGCAGCCTCTAGTTCTCTGCTCCATTCTTGAACGCAGCAAATTCTTTTCTGCCACGCATACTTCAATGGGCTTACGCTTACAGCCGTTCTCGTTGTTTTCATCTGTTTGTCGCTGTGTCTCAATTGCTGGCTGCAGACCTGAACGAATGCGACGAAAACGACCCGAAGCACACGTGCTCTACAAAGGCCACCTGCACAAATCTGTCACCGTCGGGAGGACGCTACGAGTGCGCGTGCAATGAGGGCTGGAGTGGGGACGGCCACACTTGCACTGGTCAGAAGCAATGAAGTGCCTCTTCACTCATATGTGTTTTCCCTCTTCCTTCCTTTCTCAAGCAGTTTGCATGTTGCAAGTCTCTACTGCTTTTGCGTCTTCATCCGGGTCATCAAACTCCGAAAGTCTAAGCAACACTCACTTTGTCTCTGTTTGTGTGGTCTGCAGATGTCAACGAGTGCAACGGTGCACACGATTGCGACTCCGATCACGCGCTTTGCACAAACTCTGCCGGCTCTTTCTCGTGCGCGTGCAAGAATGGGTGGAGCAACACCACCAGCGACGGCTCGAAGGCGACAGGCACAGAATGTCAAAGTGAGTCTTTGTCGCTTGGAATTCAAAACATCGGAAGACTGAACGAGAAAAAGCCATACACGTTGCAAAATGAAACACTGTTTGGGCCGTCATCCCAGAAAGAAGGCAAACGAAATGAGTTGATGTTTTCATTTGAATTTGCAAATTCTTCACCGAATTTTCCAAGTTTCAGGGCAATAGAGAAAGCAGACGCTCACATCAAGCCTTCACGTGTACGGTCTCTGGGTCCCTCCCTGTGTGTGCGTGCAGCTGTTGTTGGCGACGGAATCATGGCCGGAGACGAGAAATGCGACGATGGGAACGCGCAGAGCGGAGACGGGTGCGACTCGAACGGCAACGTGGAGGACGGCTACACGTGCCTTGCCGAGGGCGAGCCATGCGAACAGGAGACCGGTACGCTTGTTGCTCGACGTTGCTGTGCTTTCTGACGGCCCGCTGTATTTTCTGCCTACAGAGGTTTCACACAGTTCCCTCCCTACACCTTGAGCCTGAATTCATCTAAAATGCGTCCCTTGTGTCCCTTTGCCTGCTGTTTGCTTGGTTGGTTGCAGACGTGTTGAATGAGGGGGACGGGTGCATCGACAACAACAGTGCGGGAGGGGACGGCTGCTCTCCGGATGGCCGCGTGGAAGAAGGGTTCATCTGCTCTGCCTCGACTGAACACTGCGGACGTCAGTGGCACGTCAGAAATGCCTCTTGTAAACGGATGGATTGTGTATGGAACTTGTTTTGTGCTGCAGTCCAAGTTGCTTGCTTCCATTATCACATTCCTCGCTAGTTTCGTTCCTATGCTTAATCGCTGACTCTTACTTCTTCATCGGTCTTTATCTCTTCATCAGTGATTGATTTGTTTCATCTTGTCTCCCCCTGCCCGCACACAAACCTGCATGCATGCAGCCAACGTGTGGGACTGCGTGCTTGTTGGGGGCGAAGAGTGTGCCGATGGCAACTCTAGGAGTGGAGACGGGTGCTCCTCCACTTCCCTCATCGAGGACGGGTGGGAATGTCCGACGCTCTGCAGCGACTGCATTCGTCAGTCTTCTTTTTCCTCAGTGTGACTGTCAGGGTGCATCGGATTCTGTCCATCTGATCGGCATTTTTTTGGACTTTAGAAAGGATCTCTTTGACACACGCGTGTTCAGCACGCTAGCTCGTTCGTCTGAGTGAAAGATTCAAAAGGAGTCTCTATGAGGTTTCACAGCATGAACACTCTGAAGCGCTTGTCACCCCATTGATATTTGAGTAGAGAGTCAAAAAGAAACATCGTAGTTGATGATTCTCCTGCACGTCAATGCATCCACACAGCGACGTTTGGAGACGGCACCCGAGTCGGATGGGAGGAGTGCGACGACGGGGACACGGACGCAAACGACGGTTGTTTCGAGGGCCGTGTGGAGGAAGGCTGGGAGTGCCAGAACTTCGACAACGCCCCCTCTGTGTGTCAAGGTCTGTCGGCATGCAGTTGTGTCGGCATTTCACCTCTGTCTTGCCGTGATTTCATTTGAGTGTATCCGGCAGGTCTGCAAATCAATCAAATCTTGCAGAAGAAAATTCTTCTCAAACAAAATGCGTCTGGCGGCAGTTCGCGGGAACAATTCAAATTAGTGCTCCACTGATTTGGGAGTTTGACCTTCAATCATCTCATTGCATCTTCCTCCTCTTGCTTAATTCTCTCTCTCCAAACATGAACCCCCCTCTGCACGCACCCAACTTGAACGAATCTGTGCATGCATGCAGACAAGAACGAGTGCCTGCTGGGGGTCCACAACTGCAATTCCCAAGCGAGCTGCGAAAATAAGGGGGCCCTGGAGGGAAGATTCACCTGCGCGTGCAATTTGGGATTCGAGGGGGATGGCGTCTCCTGCTCTGGTGCGTGGCTATTTATTTGTGTGGGGGGGCAGGCGATGCCTTTTCTATCAATAGAGCCTGAGCCGTAATTGCATGAAGCTGTTTGTCAATATCAATTTCTTGTCCTTCCACGGTGATTCGTCCCGCTGTCAATTCTCTTCTTCCATGGATTTTGTGTGTTTGTGTGAGTCTGTGTGGAAGGAAATCTTTGGACGGACATGCACATCTTCTCTTCTCATTGCATGCAGAGATCGACGAGTGCGCCAGGGGCACCGACGACTGCTCAGACTTTGCCTCGTGCACCAACACCCAGGGCAGCTTCTCCTGTGACTGCCGCCTCGGGTGGCACTGGGAGGACCCAGCCGCCCCTCCGGGAACCACATGCTCAAGTCAGTCAGGCAGGCAGAGAGGAAGGCAGGGGGAAACTTGACATGTAGGAAGTGAGTGGGTGAGCCAGGCAGACAGACAGGCAAGAAAGACAAAAATGAACGAACCAAGGTGGCGCGGTAGAAATGCAGAGGAGGGTTCCTGTGCAGGGGGGTCGCTTCACAGAGAGAGGCTGAATGGAGGAGGGATAGCTTTAGATGTTCCATATTTCTTTCTTGCTTTTGCCTTTTGACTTGTTCTTCTTCTTTCCTTGTCCGTCGATCGCCGAGTTTCCTTCCTGCCTCATGATTACCTCCCTGCCGGACTGCATGGCGTGTCTGAGCATGCAGCCCTTGTAGGAGACGGCATCATCGCCCCTTGTGTGTGCATTCATACTGTATGAATGCATTTATTCTGTATGAATAAATAAAGAATTCTGTATGAAAACAAATGCGTCCATGCAGCCCTCGTGGGAGACGGCATCATCGCCCCCGGTGTGGAGTTGTGCGACGACGGGAACGGTGACAGCTTCGACGGGTGCTCTGCCATCGGGATTCCTGAACCTGGATTTGCCTGTCTGGTGGAAGGCGCCCTGTGCGAGAGTGAGTGAGTGAGTGTGCGATTGCGCCTTTCGGGAAAGGAGGGGCACGTGGTTGTGTGGGTCTTTCTCTCAGAGGCCCTTTCGCCCCAGAATGGGTTCTTTTGAACGGCGTAGAAGAACGTTGACGTGCTGAATGCCCCGATGATGTACAGATCATCACAAAACGTGTCTACAGTCTGCGGGAAACAAATGTCCATTTTCTCTCCGCGACTGCATGCAGACATCAACGAGTGTTCGTCTGCACAGAGTCCGTTGTGCAACACTCTGGCGACCTGTCTGGACACGATCGGCAGCTACACCTGCACGTGCAACCTTGGGTATGAGGGGGACGGGCAGGTCTGCGAAGGTATGTCGACTTACGAGTGTTCTTTTTTCTTTGGGCGGGTCTATTTGTGCGGAAGTCTAGAGGCAGTTGTCAAGCGGATATAAAATTTGCGGATCTTTCTCCACACTTGTGCATCGTTTCCTCTGCTCTCTCCTTTATCGACATGGACAGTGAATCACAAGGTCGCACTGACACGCATGCACGCACACACCTGACTGAGTATTCGCGTGCAGTGAACATCGGAGACGGTCTCCTGACAGGCCCCGAGGAGTGCGACGACGGGAACGAAGAGTCCGGAGACGGCTGCGATCTGATAGGGAGATTGGAGGACGGATTTAGATGCCCTGACCCTGGAGTGCCCTGCTCGAGTGAGTGAGTGAGTGAGGAAGGGAGGGAGGGAGGGAGGGAGGGAGGGAGGGAGTCGGAATGAAGTAGCTTTTGTCTCTTTCTGGTTGGACATTCAGCTTCGTTCGCGACTCAGTTGGAAGGCTCGAACGCTTGTTCGAAATGGAGCTTTGTTCGCATTTTTGGATATTTTGGTCTCTGCAAGGTGGACAGATGTTGTCTGTATCAGTGATGTTTGCCCGCCGGAACTGTTCGTGACTTCTTCCGATCGATATGTCTGCCTGCCTGCCTGTCTGCCCATGTTCATATGCATGTCTGCAGACATCGACGAGTGTGCTGAGGGCGTCCACGACTGTCCGAGCAATGCAGAGTGCGTGGACTGGGACGACTCTCAGGGCTCCTTCTTCAAGTTCTTCTGCAAGTGCAAACAGGGGTACTTCGGGGACGGTCGCACGTGCACCACAGGTCGGTGCGTACGTGCTGTCTGCTTGAGGCCGTATTGTTTTTGTTGTTGCTCTCGCTTTCTGATGTGTTTTGGCGAATCCAAAATTTCACAGGCATTCAATACGGTTTGTCCTTTGAGACGACGACGAAAATCTAAAAAGCGGGCCGGGATAAGTAAATCGAAATCGTTTGTGCATATGCGTATATATGAATATATGTGTATGCAGGGGAGCCGCCGATCGTTCAGTACGACTGGTGTTCCCCCCACGCGACAGTCATCGGGTACCTCTCTGAGCAGACGTGCAGATGCAGGGATGGATTCAGAGGAGACGGGGCGCAGTGTGAAAGTCAGTCTGCACTAGTTTAACCATTTTGCATTGACTTGTTTGTTTCTTTTCTTCTCCCTGCATTTAAATGACCCGCTTTCTTCGTCTTTCCTGATTTTTACTGCTGTTGGTCTGAATTCATGCAATTCTACCGCCTTGATTCAGTCCATCCATTTCACGTGCAGACGTCGACGAATGCACAGAGGGCCTCCACAACTGTGATGCCGAGGCCACCTGCACAGAGGCCTTCGGATCGTTCACCTGCCAGTGCCCTGAGGGGAAATTTGGACCTGGGGTCCGGTGCTTCGGTCAGCAGTCATCCTGCAGGGGGCAATCAATCAATCAAGGCAGAAAGGCAGCAGCTTCGGTTTTTCGCCTCTTGTACAGACAGATTAGAGCATCTTTCTACTGCGATGCCAAACTGCTCAATTTACAGCGCTTCGGCAGTCCTTTTCTGTGCGCGTTTGGATGTCTCCGAGTCGGCCGTGTTGCTTTGCTGTGTGCGCTCCTTTTCCATTTTGCTTCCTTTCATTCTTTCTGTCTTTCTGCATGCAGATGACGTCGAGCTCCTTGTGCCCCCCTCTTCAAACGGAGCCCCGTTCTCGATCCAGAACGGGGACTGGAGGAATGTCCCTCCTGGGGTGCCCTCCCTTGTGGCCATCGTGAATGTCGACTGGGTGGCCCCTGCTGAGTTCCTGCCTTTGTCCTTCGCTCTTTGGGTCAAGGAAGTGGCAGACTCTCAAGGCAATCCGGTGCTGGGGGTGGACGCGCCCCCTGTAGTCTATCTGGGTAGGGTTCTGCAGGGGCAGTCTTTGAGGATTCTGCCCATCCTGGTCAGCCTCAATTTGTCTCGGGGAATACTCATTCAATCGTCGATCCTTCAATTCAATTCTCCCTTAATTGTAGGCAGAGAGATATCTGCTGACGTTGCATGCAGTCATCTGTTTCATTCAGTGTTGCATGCCGAATCCCCTTTGTTCCCCTCTTTCTCGGTTCCTCTGCATGATCGGCTTCTCGATCAATTCCTTCGATTTCTTTCTCATTGTCTACTTGCACTTGTGTTCTCTTGCCTGCCTGCCTGCCTGCCACCATACATTCAGCCGCTCCAAGGTCACGACGGCTGGTACGTGTTCAGCCTCCAAGCGATCGACCGGTGGGGGCGGCGGTCGCATCCCGTCGACAGCGCCCCCGTCGGCCTGACGATCCCCCAGGCCCCCGACGCGTCTCTCGACTGCTCTGTATCGACTGACCCCGCGTGCTCTGTCAGCGTGGAGGCGTATGGCACCCGGGTGGGAGAGGTCTCTCTGCGGACCCGCCTGCAGCTCTCGGACGTCCACGTTCTGGCTGAGAGGCGAAAGGGGTGGTTTGGGGGAGAGGACAGCGTCTCCGTGGGGGTCGGACAAGGAGAGGGAGGAACACGACGCCGCCGACTGCAAACGTCAACGTCAGGGTCCCGATCCACCGCTGATGAGGTAGGGGAGTGCAAGATAGACCCCCAGGGTATCCCCCATACATTGAGGCAGGTCCCCGTGTATCGTACATCTACTCTGTGTCATTATCCGTTTTTCGGTTTTCTCAAGACAGCTAGAACCGCAGAGAGAAAATGAGCGTGAGAGAAAGGCAACAATCAAGTGACCGATCATTGATTGTCCGATTGATTCATTCAATCATTAAAATGATTCGTTTATGAACGCAGTCGATGAACGAGGTGAACCTTCTGAGGGCATGGACGCTGGAGACTGCCCGGACTGCCGGGATTCTTGACATGCCTGAAGCCCAAAACTCCACGCAGCAGTCGGCCCGGCAGTCTGCGAAGAACGTTGCATTGTCTGCCATTGACATCGTCAACCAGGAAGTGGCAGGGAATATCTTCGGTCTGGCGAGTGCGGTGACTGATCTTCCGACGGGAGTCCTTGACAGAACAGTGAACACTCTGGACATGCTCCTTGAGGGAGCAAATTCAATGGTCAGCCTCCGTCTCTCTCTCCCTCTGTCCAGTTTTTTTTCTCTTTCGACCGATCAGGTCCTCCTCGGGTGTTTGATCCGAATAAACTGATTGATTGATTGGTTGGTTGGTTGGTTGGTTCATGAATTGATCAACTGATGGATTGGTTGGTTGATTGATTGCAGTTGTCCCTAGGGCGTCGTCTTGACATCATCGACCTCGATCTCACCTTCCGGACTCTGGTGGCAGGAGAGAGGGCGTTCCAGAGGGGGAAGCATCTGCTGAATGCAAGGGCGAACGCGGAGGACGAGAGCCTGCCTAACGAAGTCCGCTCAGCACTGCAGACTGCTATGAGTGGGGCCATGAAGCTTCTTGCTGAGGCTGTAGATGCAGTAACCACAAGACACACAATGGGGGAGAGCGATGATGAAAGCTCCTCTTTGGCAGAGGGGCGGGGGGCGGGTCCTGTGTTGAGAATTCGGGACGATTTGGAGATCCCAGGTGCCCCCCGGGCTCAGGTGATTGAAGAGCTTTTCAATGTGGCCATGAAGCGCCTCACTGTCTTGTCATCCACGGCTCCGACCTCGGGAGGCGGGGTCGGCGGCTCGGTGCGCATCCGTCTCTTGCAAGGGGGTGGAGGCGAGGCTGGATCGATTGAAGGCATGGTGGGTGCCACGGCGGGGGTGCGGGAACAACAGATTGGCAGCACAGATGGGAATCCCGTTATGCGAATCAGCACAGTCGCCTTTCCCCCATCGTCGATGACAAATGACACGCAGATTGCAGTCGACACTTCCTCTGGTGTGTCCGTTCTCTGGCATGGTGAGACCCTGCACACCTTCTGGAGTGCCTCTGAGTCGATGGCGCTGGACGAGGACACCTCGATGCCTGCTGCCCGTTGCGGGGGAAGGATCAACGCTCCTACCATCACCCTGGAAGTGTCGGAGAATCCTTTGAACCCCTGGACAGAGGAGACCTTCGGGAGCGCAGATGGAGAGGGGGGGATCGTGGGTCCGGTTGTGTCGGTGAATTTCCGACGGTGCGGTGACTCGGTGAGTCTGAACAACGTGCACGGACCCCCCATAGAGGTATCAATGCCGGTCCAAGATCAGGTGATTGCAACCGCCTTCAGACAGGGGGCACCGCCTGAGTGGGAGCTCCGAGGAGACGGGGGGGTAACTCTCCGATGGAGGGTTTCTGCCGTCAGACGCGTGGAGCAGCCGGTCTTTTGTCGATTCCTTGACGAGACTGCGAGTGCGTGGGCCTCGGAGGGCTGCACAGTCAGGGGTGTCACGTGGCCTTCCGGGTGGGCAAGCAGTAGCAGCAGCAGTGAGCGGCCCACAGTCACGTGCGCGTGCTCCCACCTGACGGACTTCTCTCTCTCCGCGTCCACAGCCGTGGAGATCTCCGACGGCAGTGAGACAGTCCCCCCTTCTCCTGAAGATGAAGGAGGAGACGCGGCAACACCCTCAGCTGAGGACCCACTGCAGCAGCGTCCTGTCCAAGAACTTCCTCCAGAGAGCCCGACCGAAGAAGAACAGACCTCAGGGGAGGGGGGGGATGCATGTGCCGCGTCTGTGGTGAACTGTCCCTGGTTCATCCCGGTGGTTGTCGCAGTTCCTCTGTGCATCCTTCTAGCTGTCCTGTTCCTCGTCTGGTGCTGTTGCTGTCGGAATAAGACGGTGGTTGCTGCGGGAGCTGCGGCTGCCGAAGAGAAATCACCCCTGACGTCCTCCCAAATTGTGTTTCTCGACTCGCGTACCCATCTGGGCTCCCGTCTCCCTCTCGACACACGGTGCTTCCTGGAGGGAGGGGGCGAGTGGATGCACGCACGAGACTCGAATGCGTACCTCTCGCTTGATGCCTCCACGGGCCAGGCACAGCTTTGGGCAGATGGGGGGGAAAGGCTTGTGTGGTGCACGCCTACAGTGGCGGCGACGGAGGAGGAGATGAGGATGGAGGCAGAACCTGCAACCCCTGTGGCTGCTGGTCTCCCGTCCCCTGTGCGGCGCGGAGGCAGCGACTCGGAGATGACCGCGGTGTCCGAGGAGCTTGACATTCCCCAGATCAAAGTAGCATTAAAAGACGCGGGGGGGGAAACAAATTCTGCCAGCGGGGGGGCGGTCTCGGGGGCGGGTGCGGGTGTGCGGGACGATGCAGACGACCCTGAGGTGACTGATGAGAGGCAACCGATGACGACACGCAATCATGGGGGGGGGAAGACCGGCAGGTCTCTGCGGTTTGCGCTTTTTGGTGGTGGTGCAGACGGAGAGAGAGAGAGAGACGGGGGGGGTGCTTCTGGAAGCAGACGAAACAAGAGAGGAGGAGGAGGAAGTAACAGCAGTAGAGGATCGAGCAGAGGGCAGAGAAGCGGGGGGGAGACAGTGAGGTCTCGTCTGAGAGACATGGCCGCAGCGGTTGGGGACTTCACAGTTCGCTCTCTGGCTGCCATGACTGGCCGATCGTCTCGAAGGCGTCAGCAGGGGAAGTTTGAGCTCTGCCTCACACCTGAGGGGCGTCTCGCTGTCATGTTTATCCCCTCTGCAAACTCCAGCAAGGGTGGAGGAGGGAGTGAGGCATCCAACCGTCTCGCTCAAGCGGTTGGTGGTGAAGCGGCGGGAGCAGCAGCAGGAGGAGGGGGAAGTGGTGGGTGGGTAGGAACCTCCTCTTCCTCTTCCTCTTCGGGTCAACGTTCGAATAGGAGAGCGTCCTATGATGACGAAATGGGAGGAATCGCCGGAAGTCCCCAAACGCGAAGAGCTGCCGCGATTTCGACTGGGGCCTCCTACGTGTGGCAGGGCCCCGACCCTTCGGAGTTCCGGGGGGCGCCGGTGCAGGGCCCCTTCTATGCGTACATCCAGCAGAGCCCTCAGCAGAGTCCCACAAAGAGTGGACGGAAGCAGCCGAAGCGTGCAGCGAGTCGCCAAGGGTCCCGGCGTCTCAACGGGGGGAGCCCTCAGACCGACAGCAGCAACAACAGCATGGGGGAGGAGGAACCTGAGATTGTGGTGGCTGTGAGGGCGACAGATGAGATCGTTTGGACCTCGTCTCGTGGAGTCATCATGCCGTCTCGGGCTGAGCACACTGGCTCGAGAGCTGGGGGGCTGTCCGCACAGAACAGTTACTCGAACTCGAACTTGAACGCCAGTGGGTGGGTCGCTGCAGGGAGTGGGAGCAGCGTCCAGGTCCGTCTGCCTGTGCCTGCCGCCCCCCGGAGCGAGGGGGGAAGCAGCGACCGCGGGGGCAACCGGAGTCCCGCCCCCAGTGCCCTCTCGAGTGCGGTCTCAATTAACCGCATGATCGGTGCCCCATTTGAAACCGAGATAGAGGGAGAAGGTGGAAGTGAGAGAGAGATCGGGGGAGGGGAGTTCGAGATGGAGCCACAGGCCGAGGGAGAGCATCAGGCGGCAAAGCGCCCCCCGGGGACCAGTCGTCGCGGTTTGGGAGGATCAACTGATCGGCGGGGAGGATAATTTTTGAAGCAGAATCCTTCGAAAAAACATTGAAGGGAACGAAAGAGAATCGACTGATTGGGGGGGGAATGGGAAGGGAGATGTGGACAATTGAGGGAAAAGTAAATGAAGCTCGGGAGGGAAAGGAACAGGGCAGAAAAGAATTCAAATGCTGCAGTGAAGTTCTTCTTGAAAGTCTCTTACTTGCACGGTTCGGTTTTTTGACTGTCTGAGACAGTCTGTTTGTCTGTCTGTCTGTCTGTCTGTTTGTCTGCACGTCTGCTGAACCATTTGACAACTTTGATCAACTATATCCAGAAATTGATTGTCTGATCCTTGAATTTTCCGTATGCTGCCCGCTTGCCCAAAACTCAGGCTATTAGCACGCCCTCAAACTTAGAGCCATCTCACGCTGCTATACACGCAGGTAGCAAGCCGTGAACATGACAAAGCAGTCAACCGAGTGTTAGAGCAGGGTCCTGCATGCGTTATTGTTGGCGCCTTTCATGAATGATTGATCACAATTTGAATGTCACGGTACTACATATGATGCTGGCGACTTAGGCTGGCAAGTGAAGAACGTTGAATATGACCAAAAATTTGAATGATGCATTATAATAGACTAGATAATAGATTCTAGTATAACAAAAATTTGTATATTAAAAATGTGTCTAAACACTTAATGTAACTTAACTTATTCAGTTTAAATGATAATAATAGTTGTTCATAATTACTACTCAGTAGTACTAGTCTATATACTATTAGTATAGTAGTAGTATAGCCATTCTAAATTTTTGTACGATGATCATCAATGATTAAAAAAGGATGGAGGAGGATAATGAGGGAAGGGGTTAGAAGGGGTGAAGGAGACAGAGGGAGAGGGGGCTAGAGAAGAGGCAGAGAGGAAGCAAGAGAGAAAGACGGTGAGGAAAAAGAAGGTGACGGAGGCATACGGGGGCGTTTTAAGGCCTTCTCTGCAGATGCACGAACCTTTACAAGTGGGTGGGAATGCCGGGTGCTGCCGGAGTGCATTAATAGAAAGCACATAAAGACAACCCAATTCACCAACCCACACTCAAGAGGAAGAAAAGAAGAGAAGTGAGGGGCAGAATGGTGTTGGCCTAGGTATTGGCATATGAAGTGGAAAAATTTTGGACCGAGTTGTCGGTGGAAGAGGGCACCGCTATCACATAAAGTGGGGTGGGTGGAAGACCCTCACCTAGGAGCCAGCAGCTTTGATGAAGCTAGTGATGAAAAAGCATACCTCTTGAGAGATTGAAGCTCTAGTTGAAACTTTTGATCTAAAATATATTGATTAAGGCAGTATAGCATGGCGTCCTAGAAAATAACAACTTTTTCCTGCCTAACGTTAGAGGTATTCAGCTAGCTCTGGATATAGATAACGATGGCGCGTCATAGTCATAGTCACTTAAAATAACGTCTAGACTGTATACTAACTACTAATCTAACGTATGACATCTAAAAAAGAAATAAATATAATTTAATTACAAACCCTAGGGGTATGTGTCACTCTGATTAGCTATAACTCTAAAAAGTGGTTTTTTAAGGTTTTTAGGATGAACTGACCTTATTCCTACGATAACACAACTTTTCAAATTAAATCTTATGACCTTTTATATATAGGAAAGTCAATTTGCCCTCTGAGGTTCACAAACGCTCATGACGTCGGTTTGCAAACCTAATCCCCCAACTTGACCAAACCTGTCTAAACCTGTCTAAACCTGGTTCCAAATGGCTTTTGTATGAATATAGAGAAGATATAAAGCAAACACAACCTGGTATTTTACCAGGAAACATCAAACAAACCGATCATTCAACAAATGTAGGATAAAGTCAAGAACACAAAAGCTGCTTTCATTCTTTCACACTTCAACAAACTTCTGAGTCACTTCTCCAGAGGTGTAATTTCCTTTTCAAATGCCCGATCAACTTGCTCCAATTCTCTATCTTCAATTTGTAAGCCGCCATCAATGTTTAGTGCAGTAGGTTTCCAAATTCCTTATTCATATGTGTGGTTTCCACGGAGAGGCGATCAAGTAAACAAAGATCGTACCATATCGTACCAGGAAAGAAGAGAGGGGAAAAGGGAGGGAGGCAGGACAAAGAGAATGCAGCGGTTACTGTGAATGCTGATGCAAGCGAGGCTATATCCCCTTTCTGAAATGCTTATACACAGAGTGTCACAAACGTGGTCTTACTGGCGAAAACATATAAAATATGCTTTTAACAGATCATTCACATATAGATTTCAGAAGTTTGACCAGGTCTGGATAGGTTTGAAGAGGTTTGGAAGGTTTAAATCTGGTGTGACCATGGTTTTTAAATCAATTCTAAACTAGACGTAGCGAATGGGTTTTAAATTCATCAAAACCTACCCTAACTTACCCTAACCTTAGCCACTTGACCCTATTTTAGCATTTTTTAAGCTTTTCTAGAAAATTAAGCTCCAGAAATTTCTTTTAAAACATCAAAAATTTAAGTTTTTATTGAAAAACCTAACTTCAAACCTAGGGTACCCTCACAAAGTGTCAAACCCTAGCTACTAATAACTGTAGCTAGAACTGTGGCTATGTATACATATTAAAGCAATATATAAGCAGCACTTCTCAGTTTGCCCGGAACTTTGCCGAGCAATATGTTTAATTTATATGTGCATAACCATGCACCTTTATGCCCCCCAAGGCACTCCTTCTTCTTTCTACTTCCCCGGCCTTCATCTAAGACTTCTGACCTCCAACCTGCTAGCCTGTCCGTGTGTGTTACTAGAAAGACCAAAAAAAAATCTATTGATTAATTAATTTCATCAATCACTTAGTTTAGTCAATCGGTCAGTCACTCAGTCCCTATGAGAGCGCCCTTCTTCAGCAACAGCTGCCTCTTTCTTTCTTTTCTTCCTTCCTTTCATCCTTCCTTCTTTCCTTCCTTCTTTTATTCTTCCGGCCCCTCAGGTTGTTCCGTCACCGTAGCAACAGAGCCTGCAGATGCAGAAACAAGAGCAGATGAGACGAAAACAACACGGCAAAAAAGATCTAAGAGTATGCTAATACTCCTTTAAAAGCTGTTCTTAGATTAAAGACTCAAAGTCTGACCAGAATTTTCGAGAAAAGCTTTGGGCAAGCAGTAAGAACACAGAGTCGCCAAATGAAAGGTGGCAGAGAATGAAACAAAAACGAGATCCCACAGAAATCAACAGAACCGAATACTTTCCGACATACAACATACACAGTTGCAGAGAAAAGGTAAGGAGATATCATATAGTTGGCGACGGAAGCAAAAACGATAAAGGCGCTTGACCTAGATGCTTGACGTATAACAGGAAGGCCTCGGTTGCAAAAAGGTGAGACAAACAGAATGGAAAGGCATCAAAGATTAACGTATAAAGACAATTAAGGGAGCTTGGCAGGAGAGAATAATAGAGGGCAGACAGGCCCCCGACAGGAAGGAAGAAAAGACCAACCACAATGAGAAGGTACCAGACTAAAAAACAAACAGAAAAGAATGAATGAATGAATGAACAGACGAACAAACAAACGAAAGAAAGAAAGAAAAAAAGAAAGCAAGAAAAAAAAAAAAAGAACAAAAGAGAGAAAGAAAGAAGAAAGAAAGAAAGAAAGAAAGAACAAAAGAACGAAAGAACGAAGGTAAAAAAAAAGAATGAAAGAATGAAAGAATAAAAGAATGAAAGAATGAAAGAAAGAAAGAAAGACAGAAAGAAAGAAAGAAAGAAAGCAAGAAAGCAAGAAAGCAAGAAAGAAAGAAAGAAAGCAAGAAAGCAAGAAAGCAAGAAAGAAAGAAAGCAAGAAAGCAAAGTAAAAAAATAAAGAAAGAAAGAAAAAAAAGAAAGAAAGAAAGAAAAAAAAAAAGAAAGAAAGAAAGCAAGAAAGCAAAGAAAGAAAGAAAGAAAAGAAAGAACAAAAGAATGAAAGAACAAAAGAATAAAAGAACGAAAGAAAGAAAGAACGAAAGAATAAACAAACGAACAGACGAACGAAAGAAAGAAAGAAAGCAAAGAAAGAATGAAAAAAAAAAACAAAGAAAGAAAAAAATAAAAAAAAGAAAGAAAGAAAGAAAGAAAGAAAGAAAGAGTCTTAGTCTTAGAAAAAAAGAAAGAAAAAAAGAAAGAAAGAAAGAAAGAAACAAAAGAAAGAAAGAAACAAAGAAAAAAAGAAAGAAAGATGGAACGAAAAATGGAAAGGAAAGAAGGAAGAAAGAAAGAAAGAAAGAAAGCAAGGGAAATGAGTAAAAAAAGCTGGTCCAAAGTTAAACTTTGCATCGTAGAGAACGAAGAAAAGATTTTTGTATGATGCAAAGTCAGCGCGAGTCTGAAAAGAAAGAACCACTTACTTTACACAGGGTTGACCCGCGATGGCAGTTGGGAGCTCATGCTCCCAGGTGTTGTAGTAGTTTGCACCCATCAGGGTGCATAGAGCCCTGGCTAGCCCTGGTAAAGTCCCAGCAGTTGTGGTAGAGACGACGGTACTGCTGGCCATCCTATGTCCTCAGGCTCGCCAAGTAGACGGCGCACTAATGGAAATCGGCCAGCCGATCTCCATCGAACACGACGACACGGTAGATCCGTGTCCCATCGATGTTTTCGGTAGCCGCCACTGCCTTGCAAGTTATCGCAGGTGGTCAGCTAGACGGCGGCCCCGATTCTCCACCGGTATTCCCACGTTGTCAGGCCCGCTAAGTAGCAGGTGCACCGATCTCGAACACCACCACATGATAGCAGCGGTCCCCATCTATGTTGGGGACTGCCGCCATTACATTGATAGATGTCTGCTTGATGGTCGCTCCGATGCCCCTGCGGTATTCCGCCTCCCAGCCTCTCTGCCCCCCTGGGCCCGAGGCCACGCAGAAGACAGACTGGTGGTGGAAATCTGCACAGCCAGCCAAGCGGTACTGGCAGATGACCATGGTGGTCCTCGTGCCCCTCCCCACTGAAGGAACAACCAGTAATAACCAGGCCCTGCAGGGCCTGCAGGGCGGTCATCCCACTGCCAGTTGCCTTCGATTAGCAGCACCCCATCAGAAGAAAGAGGAAGAACAAACAACGAAAGCAGAAAGAAGGCAGACAGAATAAAGAATCAAAGAAAGCTAGAAGTTTACAAAGAGCAAACGAAGGCCTTGACTCACTTGATGTGTGTCTCACTAGTAAAAAAGAATAACCAAAGAGACAGTCAAACGCTAGAGTCAAACGGAATGCAGAGCTAAATTTTCATGATGGTGGAACTACTTCATGAAATAGTCTGTCTGTCAAGGCAGAGTAGAACGAACAGCCGAAAGGCATTTGATCAGCTAATACTGCATGAAGTGGATCGATCTGAACTGGCTCGTGCTGAATACGCACGGCACAAATCGTACAAAATCGAATGCGCGCGGCAATCCTAATATCCCGGCCAGCACGGCGCTTCAGCACTGCGCGGCACGGCCTGTACACTCGGCCCGCCGGGTCCAGAAGCAAGCATGGATACGCGGCAGGCTGGTACCCTATACTTTAACTCCCCCCCTCAATTACATTTCTATCTTTTATGTTCTTAAGTTTATCCTACATTCGTTGAATAATCGGTTTGTCTGATGTTTTATGGTAAAATACCAGGCTGTGTTTGCTTTACATCTTCTCTGTATTTATGCAAAACTTATAGCAAAAGCCATTTGGAACCAGGTTTAGATAAGTTTAGACATGTTTGGTCAGGTTGGGGGATTAGGTTTGCAAAGCGACGTCATGAGCATTTGCAAACCTCCGAGGGCGAATTGACTTTCCTATTGATTGATTGATCCTATATATAAAAGGTTATAAGATTTAATTTAAAAGGTTGTGTTATCGTAGAAATAAGGTCAGTGTATCCTAAAAACCTTAAAAAACTACTTTTTAGAGTTATAGCTAATCAGAGGGATACATGCCCTTAGGGTTTGTAATTAAATTATATTTATTTATTTTTTAAGTGTCATACCCTAGGTCATATCCTAGCAAGCTTTGCAAAGTGAAAGAAACGGAAGCGAAACACTAGAGAAAGATAAAGACAAAGGGAATGAAACAGCATTTTGGTCTGACTGCCTGAGAGTCAATGAAATCTTTTCTTGCTTTCACTTGCCTGCCAGTGTTGAAGATTGAAAAGCACACATGAAAGGATAATAGAGAGACAGAGGGCTAGGCATCACAAGAACAAGGTCAGAGGGCTAAGCATCATAAGACTGTTTATCTCCGGCCTGGCAGTGCCTCTTAAGTCTGCCTTTCTTTGGCCTGCCTCTTAGGTCTGGCTGTCTGTTGCCTTTCAAAAGATGAGCGCTTCACAACACTGGAAAAGCAACAGGGAAAGAAAGAATCCATGCAGTGGCTGTGCAGAAAGATAGAACAAATCGTGCCTTGTATGCTTCTCCATCAAAGAGTTCAATCACATGCACAGTTTGCACTCACTGCCTAACAAGAGAAAACAAACACTGCAAACCTTGCATTCGCAACTCAGCGGAGCGTCCTTGTATCCTCTCTCACTCCAGTGTACACACGGATGGATGTTGACTGGCAGAAGACACGGAGACAGCCAAGCACGGATAAAAAAGTCATCAAGAATCCCCCCCCCCAAAGAGGTGCTTCCGAAACCTTGCCTTCCTTTATGATCCTTGGCGAGCAGATAAGCGAAGTCATAGTAGAAAAGCTGCAGCACTCTCAGCTCTTGGCGGTCCAGAAAACAGCTACGAGCAGATGGTGCACTGATGGCTCAGTGCGGTCCAGACAGCAGCTAGTGGCAGCTGAGGTGAGGGCGGCTCTCGGCAGAAATAGCAGCAATCATGCTACTGGCGGTCCTTGTCCACGTGCTCGATCTGGGTGATGTTGTTGAGGAGAGAAGCCGAAAGAGCTTGGGGGAACAGTGGAGACTTAGTTTTTCATCTGGCGTCCACGTTGGAGTCTTTAATAAACGAACATCATCGTGCAACATGACTAGCAACATGACGTCTCCCAGCAGAGACCTACAGGCGCAGCAGTGGCTGCAGGTTTATCCTTCCTCCACAGCTTCCAGATTGGAAGGAGAAAGCTTCCTGAAAACTTTCTCTCATTCTACCTCTAACTGGAACGGATGGCTTCCAAGCAGTGGAAAGGTGGAGCAAAAGATAGCTGGAGAGATGAGGAGACGGAAATCATTGCGGTCGTTGACTGACCGAAACGGGACACAATAGAGCGCTGTCAACCATAAAAGAGAATGATCAAAGAGATGGTCAAACGGAATACAGAGCTAGATCTCCATGACGGTGGAACTACTTCATGAAATAGTCTGTCCATCAAGGCAGAGTAGAACGAACAGCCGAAAAACGTTTAATCAGCTAACACTGCACGAAGTGGATCAATCTGAACTGGCTTGTGCTGAATGCGCACGGCACAAATCGTACAAAATCGAATGCACGCGCGGCAATCCTAATATATATCCTGGCCAGCACGGCGCTTCGGCACCGTGCGGCACGGCCTGCACGCTCGGCCCGCCGGGTCCAGAAGCAAGTATAGATACGCGGCAGGCTGGTACCCTATACTTCAACTCTGGTTGAGGGTCTCTGTATTAGACTCCTCCTTGGAAAACCAAACGGTACTGGCATACTACCATACTATCAAATCAAACCTATATGGTCACTACAATCTCTTCTTTCTCCTCCTCCTCCTCCTCCTCCTTGTGCACTAGCTGACGCCGAAAAAAAAAACACCAAAATTAAATATATGCATGCATGCACGCATTATTTTTTTTTTTACAGAAAAAAAAAACAAAGCCATATATGTACATATACGTACGCATATAGAATTAAACATATTAGGTATTAGGTATTAAGGGGAGGTATGGGAGCATCCGCCCGTTCAGGTAGTACCTCCACCCCATACACATACATCACGTAACTGCTCGGCATTACCTGCCGCACGCTACGTGTCTGGTCATACATACGGTCTATCGGCCCGCTCCCTAGAGTGGTCCTGGACAAAAAACCTCCAGCATGCAGTACCAGTTAATGAGGAAAAACAGGCCAACGTGGAAAACCGACTCCTACCAAGCACGCTGCATCAACGACCGAGAAGAAGAATAGATAAATTCAGTCAGCACAACCTCCTCTAGCTCTAAGAGTAGGGTGCAGCACCAGATAGTCTTCGACTTCCAAGGCCAGAACCAAATCTCCCTCTCCACCTCAAGTTACGCTTTCTCACTCTGGCCCAGTATATCAGACCAATACACCCAACCCCCTACTCCTTTACAGACAAGAACATTACGCACAAGGGATGGGAAGATACGCACCCTTGACAGCGAGAGCATCTGCTACCTCGTTACCAGGCTCTTTATTGTGCGCCTTCACCCATTGGATAGACACAGTCCCCTCCAGTACCCATTCGTATTCATTGACAAGGCTGACCAACTTACTAATCAAATCTTGATTGCACACTGGCTTTCCATCAGGTCTTCTCTAACCATTTCTTTCCCATTGCGGAACCCATGACTCCAGGGCTCGGCAAGCATACCACAAATCAGATTTGACTATCAGCGTGCGAGGAGGACCATGGAGAATTCCAGTTTCAAGCGCAGCTATGATCGCACTCAGCTCGGCTCGATTGTTTGTCTGCTTACCTCTGAGTCTACAACTGAGGTTACATGAATGTCCAGGACCCCAATATGTTCCATAACCTGCCTTCGCGTGCGGCGTACCATTAGAGCGGCTGGCGCCATCCGTGTAGATAACTGACACTTATGAGAGTGACAGAAGGAGAGGAAGCGAGTAAGTGCCTGAACGGTGGGCATCTAACGACTGGATAGCAGGCAACATGGTGGAACACCAGCCTACAGAAAGAGTTGATTTAGCGGCGACTCTACGCAGCAGACTGGCTTAGATGGGGGCTGCAGACGTTGAAGAGAGGATTGGAAGACTCTGACCCTGAATGACGATGGCTTGATGTGACTGTCTAGCAGATATTGTGCCCCTTACCCCCCCTGTGCCAGCAGACCGATTCGGCAAACCTTGTCGGCCCACATCTTCTCCATCCAAAGGGGTGTCCTGTCTCGTTATGTCTCTTTGTTTGCGAACTAAAGACTCGTTGATCCCTACCAACGTTCACCCCACCAATCCAAGGCGTTCAGAAAGTAGTGGGACAAGGACTTTGACAAAGAATATCTCGCTGCAGTCGAGTGTGCTGAGGCTGAAGTACTTCGCTTTCGGCAAGACCCGCAAGACCTGCTGGAATCGATCTCTAGCAGAGTCAAATTCCGGGCAGTCAGAAAGAGCGTGAAGCTCATCACCGATGGGTAGATCTTGCGGTGGGGTCGTTGGGTTTCGTTCTTTGCAAAATGAACAGCGAGCGAGGGGGGAAAAAGCCGCCATACCTCTAAACAAAGCCGTCCTGGCCGAGGTCTGGCAGATCCCCAGTCGGAAAAGAGAGATAACTCGACGAGACTGGAAGGGAAGCGAGCGTTCCAGGAGGTAGGAACGGGGGAACGGTTTTTCAAAGTACGGCCACGGCTCGTGACGCCACAGCAGACGTGCAAGCCTGCTTGACAAGGCATCAGAAAGGTGTGTGCAACCATAAGGAGGGGACGGAGACAGAGGTAAGACGAAAAAAGGGGGGGGGATGCCCGGAGAAGACCAATTTGTCTGTTGAGTTGCCGTCTCCCAGACTCTTCTCTGCACACCACCCATTGGCGATGAAAAGAGCTCCCCCCCCCATGACATCACCGTACTCGAAGACAAAGAGCTTTGTGGAAGTACATCAGCAGGGTCTAGCTTTGCTACAAGACAACAGGACGAAACGAAAGAAACAAAGTCGTCTAAAATGGCCAGTTGTCGCCTCTCACACAGTTCTCTGTACACGAGGTTGGTTAGGTCATTCACTGGCCTCTGCGCCACTCCCCACAGGAACCTGAGCGCTCTTTCTGCTAGGGTTGCGGCTCCGGGTAGGATACCAAACTCAAGGAGGGTAAGAATCCTTGGAGAGGTTTGGGGGAGGCCAACCTGGGACCGGCAGAGGCTTAACCAGAAGTCGTCAATAAGATGCAGTTATCGAGGGGACAAGCCCGCTGTCTCCGCCGAATAGAGGAATACTGACGAGGCTGCAGTCCTGCACATTGTTATCAACCTCCCCGGGGAGACCTTGGCAAGCAGTGCAAGTTCCCTAAGTAATGCAAACACCTTTCTCTTCCCTTTTTTTAGACGCATTTCAAAAGCGCGACTGACTGCCCCATTCCTGTCGAAAATTGCACCCAGATATTTAAACTCTGAACAACGTTGTATGACTTTCCCCCCAAAGAGAAAGACCTTCCTTTCGCCCAAACTCCATTCCTCCCCCACAAACAACGAGTATAACTTTGAGACATTCATAGATAATCCGTTCTTCTAACAGTAGGCAGACAAACGATCAAGCATGCAAGTCAGCTCACCTGGATCTGGGTGGAACAAAACGAGATCATCAGCGTAAAGGAGGCACTCAAGCTCACAGAAGTCAGAAGAAGGCCCAACCCTAACCTTAGCGGAAGTCGGGTGACTGGAAGACGAAGAGGAGGCAGACGAAACAGCTGCCAGCAAGGCTGGAGGGAGAGCGGAAGACGAAGGGGGGGGTTGGGGATTCTGATCGGATGGCCCAGTCCTATTTGACAGGGCCGTAAGACGTCGGTCAGCGATAAAAGACGGGAGGTCATTTATAAAGAGATTAAATAACAGTGGCGAGAGTGGATTGCCCTGCTTGACCCCAACGCTCTCTCTAAACCAAAATTTGCCAGCAGTGGGAGCTAAGCCCGCTACACACCGATTCTGCATACCCTCACTGGCAGGTTGACAGACCGTTGCCCACACGTCAGTGTACATACCTTGAACAACCCGTACCCAATGAGGGGGGACCCACTCCTCCTTTAAGCGCTCCCATAAACACTTATGTCTTACCGAGTCAAATGCTTGCTTCAAGTCGATAAAAATATAATGCATACCCGGGAAGTGATACTTCTTGAGGATGTGGTTGAAAACGAACAGAGCGTCCCTGGTACCTTTACCCTTTTAAAATCCAAACTGCACCCGGGAAAGCGAAACAATCTTCCTCAATCGCTGATCAACGAGTGAGCTGAACATCTTCGAGAGGTGTCTAAGCAGGTGGATCGGTCTGTAGGAGGCCAGGTCCTCCGGGTCCTTTCCGGGCTTCAGCACCGGCAAGATAAGACATCTATTCCAGATTGACGGAATTCTGCCCTCTACAAGGCAGACGTTAAACACGTCTGTGACTAAGGCTACGAAGAGCGGGTTTTGGGACCATTTCCTCAGGTTTTCAACCACCAGCCCATCAATGCCAGCCGCTTTCTTTTTCTTACCAGCCCTTAGACAGGACTTTACTTCCTCCTGAGAGAAGAATTCGAGATCCAGGAACGGCGATACCCTACCAGTAGCTTCCCATACACCAGACGGGGCTCTAGGGTCAGAAGCCTCAGGTTGGGG